>JAYKKI010000121.1:4590000-4822963 GCA_039881145.1 Druceiella hillmani
ATATTTGCCACCGGTTAGTTGTTACTTTAGTTATTATTTCGCAAAATCTTTATTAAGAAAGACCTTCAGAAAGACCTATGCAAGTTTTTTGAATATAAATCACTAGATTTTTGGGATGAAGGTATATTTTTACTGTGGAATTTCATAAGTGAAAGCGAAGGAATAAGTCAGGCTTGAAAATTATTACTTAATCCAATACACATTTGTGCGCTATGGTATCTCCAATGTATATAGATTAGATCCAACCCTATTATTTTTGGAAATTAATTCTCAGAGACCTCTGAAAAAGTTGGAGGAAAATTTGAAATTTAAAAATTATAAAATTCGTTTTATCTTTTTATATTTATTTGTAATATTTTAAGTGCAAATTTATTGGAGAGTGACTGCAACAAACCCCATTATGTTAACCGGGCTTCATTTAGGTATAGAAAAATACAAATCATTTCATTAAAATACAATCAGACACTTGAACTAGGGATTTGTTGTGTGTTGATTTGGTGTATGTTGAGTGGAGGAAGACACTTGAGCGTATTTCAGTAAGACACTTGCACTACGGATTTGGTTAGTTAATTGCCGATTTTTTGCAATAATTATTTTGAAGTTTTGGTAATTGTAATTTTGTATTCATAATTTTAGGCATATTTATTTCTATAATTTATAAATTATTATGCTTAATTTAAGTTTTAAGTTACGTCACTTTTTTGCTGCGTTCTAAAATGTCAGCTAATATTGGAGAGATTGATGCTCAAACCTTTAGTTAAATATCAGTGGTTAGCGGTATTCGTTAGTTATCTGTTAGTATTCTGATTTCTCGAGCAAACTGAATAATCTACCAATTTAAACGTGTAACAATAGACGGAAATTAACACTATTAAATAGAGAGAAAAGAACATGAATTTAAAAATTTGAAAAACTGGTTTGCTAACTAAAAAGGGACTTAACAATTTTGAACAAGTAAAAGTCTGGTACTCTAAGACGTGTTAAAGAAAATTACTGGCTTCCTAAATTTTTACTAACTAAATAATAATGATTTGTGGTCGAAGCCTTTTCCTAAGTTGTCATTTTTTTATTAATTTTGTTATTTTTATTTATTGATCACAACACATACAAATGTTAAAATTTTCGGGATAAAGTTGTAAATTGATCGTCAAAGTCTTATACGAAAGAAGTGGGCCTATATTTATACAAATCATAGAAAATATTATTCGTTACGGCTTTGGGTTCTAGCTCTTGGAGGAAATTACGCTGTCAATATTGTGTATGGTTCGTAAGTATTATTAATCACAAATCTTCTTAAAATATATCTACGCGACGTTCATTTAACGTTTTAAATAATGATAATATTTTTAATCTACACATGTCAATGCGACTTGACAATTCATTTCTTCATTCTTCTTTTTTTACGAATCATAAATATTTTCTTTTCTATATCAACTTCCTTACATAATGTACATTGACGTATTGTTCATTGATGAGATGTAAAATTTTACAAATCTTCTTAAAAGATATACACGCGACGTTTATTTAACATTTTAGATAATGGTAATATTTCTAATCTATACGTCAATGCGACATGACCATTCTTTTATTCATTCTTATTTTTTTACGTATCATAAATATTTTATCAACTTTCTTACATTACTTACACATTTTAGATTGACGAGCTGTCTATTAGAAATTTTTTTCAAGCATAAGTGCTCATACATTTTTTGTAAACAATTCCTATATACTTCGAATTTATAGTAACCCAAAAATTCACCGTGTTATTAACGTCAACCTTTTATAAACAATTGAATTAAGCATTTATTAATATTTTTAAAGTATATGTATCAATGTGCGTGCGTGTACACGTAGGAAAATATTCCTTTTTATATCTTATTTCTGTTATTTTTGCTGTACTCCTGTTATATTTGTTCTTTACCAATTGCGCTTTTCAAAACTCTTGAAATGATGCTTATGCTAAGTTAACCGAACTTGGGGATATTGAAGGCAACTTTGTTCTCAATATACACTGTAATTTTATTAAAATCCAGTAACAGAAACTCGAAAATCGGATGATATCAAAAAATAAAAATAAAGGTTTGAAATAAAATAAAACTATAAATCTGCTAAAGTTTATGTGATACGAAATATTCTCGATGAATACGAAGAATATGCTGGCGACGAAAATAAAGATTAGCTCATTAAAACAAAAGCCTAATTCTCAATCTCTAAATTCGTCATGAACGAGTTTCGATTGTTTAATGTTATATTTTTTTAATAAAAATATAACATTAAACAATTGAAATCGCTGAAAACGGATCTGAAATATAAAGGTTGTGGAAATAAAACCTGCGATACCTTAAGGTTTTGGTGCCAATTTGACATTTTTTACGCTACAGGGCAATGAAAAGCTTTGAATTGGAGAAGTTACAATAGGATATGTGAGTCTTTTCCAGATTATTAATTGTAACGGTTTAATGAATTCAAGGATGCCATTCATATGATCAGTTTAAATATTTATTTGTAACATTGTCTCGTGTGATTCAAAATTGACACTTCAGTAGACTCGTACAATTCAAAAGGTTTACATGATCGGATTTTTCGCCAACCTTTTATGATTCTTATAACTTGTTCATTTGTATATTATGCCTATTATTCATACATAAAGAAGTTTCTATATATTATGCCTGTTGTTCATATATAACATACCATTTGTTCATATATAAGAATTCAATAAAGAGTGTTCTAAGGAATATTTTGAAAATTTATTATAAAAAAACCTGTCATGCACGAATAGAACTCGCACTATAATGGATCTGTACACATTTAGGCATTTGTAAACATTTAATGGTATGTGTATAACTGTAAATTAACAATTATCGTATCTTTTTCTTCAATTGCGCTGTGAGACCTTGTTTTTGCCAAATTTCATGACTCTTGGTTGACGGGTTGATTTATTTGCGAGTGTCAAAATATGCGGCATAAATGGCCGTGTTATAGGGTTCTTTTTTTTTTCGTTGATCTGGAAGCCTATTGTTTTTACAACTCCAAGGGACCGTAGACCTACATATTTTATATTAATTTAAACAACATATACCATTAGTAAAATTAATATAAGATATATCTATTTATATATTTAAAATCAATATTTGTTTATGTGATATGACTGCAAATTAACGTCTTTAGGATTTTTTAAGACCTTGCTTCTAGCCAAATTTCATGATTCTAAGTAAGTTGAAAGTGCCCTAAGTATTTTGATTCATTTTTGTGTAAATATGCAGCATACGTGACCATATTTTTAAGGTTCTTCTTGATTGCTTTAGAGGACCATAGACCTAAGAATTTCATATTAATTTCAACTTGACACCTCCACACGTTCCTGAGAAAAAGTGTCTTGACAGACAGGCAGACGGACACCAAAATGATCCTAAGGGTTTCTTTTTTCCTTTTAAGGTATGAAACTCCAAAAATAATACCATATTACATGTCGTGAGATATGAGCTGGCTTTATACCTCATATTTGTGCCATATCTCGTTTTCCGTGACAAGTCGCCCGTCAAGTGTGCCGAATCGAAAATAAACTAAAAAAAGGAAACTTTATTCAGGTTTTCAGCCAATTATTTGTATTTAAACATTTATTAATAGTGGTCACGGCTATTTGATTATCTTTAAATAAAACGAATTTGTTTATTTGTAACTTAATGAATCATCATGACTAAACTTTCTTTTTCAACGCACACTCGTCTAAAAACTGCATTTTTCCTAGTAATTCAAAAACTTTTTGTTGTTATAATTTTGTCCCATTTTTAATGGAAAATTAGAGCAATTTGTTATTCCGACAGGTACGAACTAGGCGCGAGTACTGGCGCTGCCGACGCCGCCCTCAACTTCCAGCGGTGAGTATCCTCCAATGTTGCTTTTAAATGTACAATAATATTTGGCGCCTTGTGCATTCAGTGATACTATATATGATAAAAGCTTCACGAATAACTAACTGGGTCTTACCAAGCATTACTATTTCATTTGGTACAATACTAAATATACTACAAATAAATTATAATATTTTAAGAAGGAAAAATTGGTACGTTTGTTTGCGTTTGAAATTTTTGTCAATTTTGGGACCCGAGTCACGGAACTATATTAAAACACAATATGTTGTGTCAAATATTGACAGTGAAAGTAAACCGAAAATTTTGCAAGAAATAGGATGTCCGTACATTTTTGATGCCTAAAATATTAAAAATATTTCAGTTATATATGGAAAAATTATAAACAATAAAATTATCTGTAAAACAAAGTTATATGTTTTAAATTTGATATATAAAATGTTCCCTAAACATGGAATCGTTATTCAAATAAATTAATTTGTTAGAATGTGCATTTAATTAAGATGAAAATAATTTATTAAAGCCTCTAGTTTGCTATAGTTACTTTAAAAGACATATTGATATGGAATATTAATTATGGTACTTTCATCATATGGGTCTTTTACCTTCATTGTATGCAATTTCAGTTTCCTCCATCAGCAAAAATATTTAATATTGGTCACTTTTATCATTAATTATGATTTAGCAATATCTTTACAAATATGTCCTTTTCTCTTTCAAATAAATAATTTAAAACTCGTTGACAAAAATGTTGGCTGCATTTCCATTAGGAAAGAACTTTATTTGACCCTTCTTACCATGCCCAAGTTTGGATCTTATAAATTGTCTACTTGTGAGGATAATTTCTTTGATATACGTATTACAAGATATGATATTAGCATAAAAGACAATATTTTATAACCTATAATTATTGCTCTCTACAAATTATCTCATTAATTTTTCGTGACCTTAATTAATAAAAATCGTTCCAAGCAAGTGCTAGGAATATGTGGTATCGGTTAAGCATCCATTCCAAAATAACATTAAACTATAATTTCACTCCATTCACGAAATAAACAGTTTGAAGTATAACCTTTACAACGTACTGTGTCAATATACTCGTAAAATGTAGGAATACTTTCATAAACTGTTAAAGCTAACATGGCCTTTATATGTTGCTATGTAATGTTTTATATGTAACTAGACGAAAGTCCAATTACTATGTAAACTTTTAATTTTATTTCAACTGTTTTTCAACAAGCCCTAAATTTAAATGAATAATAATTAATATAATAATTTGTTATCATAACCACTTTGAAAGTTATTTAAAAATCTTTAACTGCATAATTAAAATGTTAATGTACTAAACAAATAATTAATTAAATAAAGCTTTTGAGCTAAACAAAAATTTATTTACAACTATTGAAATAGTTTACATACCTCGTTTTACGAGTAAAAGACAACAATTAATATTTTTATAACACGGTCATGATGCTTAAACATTTATAAACATACCCAAAACTATTAACAATTATACATTGATTGTTTCTTCTTTCAAATATATATGTTTTATAGCAATATGACAAATCGGAAATTTTAGGTTCTCTTATTGAGTTAAAACACGACCAGCACTTAGAAAAATTGTATAAAAATAAACTATTAAGATTTGAAGGATTTCTCACAATCAATATCAAATACAAATCGTAATAAAAAATTCTATTATAATAATTTCAGTAATTTTAAAAATCACAATAATAATAAATTCAATGTTAATCATTAACATGGGGCATATTTAGGATTTTCTGATGTCCTTCTTTTTTATAAGCATTATTTAGTTCACGATTATTAATTTGGTCAAAAATATTTGCAAATTAAGGTAACATTTTATGATAGAAACTATTTATACTCAAACCCTACGAGAAATGATTTGCATCTGATAATATTAAGGAATTACATTTTTTTATGATTTTGTTATCTGTATATTGGAATTTTAATTTGCGCATTTGGATACAATATCGTGCTAACAAAAAATCAAAAAATGTTTGCCAATTACAAAAAAAAAGCAGGTGAAATTGAGATGTCCCTTTCTCCCCACGGCACCTTCCTTTTCTTTCTGTGCAAAAAATAATCCATCGCACTTTCCAAAACTGAAGACAGAAGCTTATTTTTCAACTTACCATACTTGGGTGATTAAATACCCATAAACGTCATAAGAAGGTTTAAAAAAATACTTCAACAAAGTTTTGGGCACATTTTGAAACGGCTTATTTATAGAATTTAATATAGGTATCAGCTTAAAAATTTATCAAACAGTGTACGTACAAAAAGGAGCTGAAAATTCAGGAAGACGATAAGATAATACTTTGTCTTTGTCACTCGTAGGCATTAGGAGAATTATAACAGATGATATAAATATTTGGAACGATACTTGAATATATAATGGGGTGCGGCCGCCTGAAACCGGGATTAAAACATAACTTTAAATAAATTACATGTCGGCTGTAAATGAGTTTTATCGTATTTGAAAATGGATAACACGAAAAGTTCTTCATAACTTATTTGAAGATTCTAAGTATATGTAAACAATGATATTTTAACGTAAAGATTTAATTTATCATTTTAAATACAAATTTAGAATTTTTTTAGTCATATCGTTCGATCGAAAACTAAACTTTTATTTAGACCTTTTCTTCCGGGGTAACAAAATAAGGTTTTCAATCAAGATTTACGTATTACATTACGCTCCAGAACGCTCTTTTATACCAAAAAGTATAATTTTCTTTTCATAGTATATCATATTATACTGTGGAAAGAAGATTATACTTTTGAATATACTAAGCGCACACTTTACATAGACTATTCGTCTATATGTATTTTGTAATTTATTAAAGCATGATCGTGTAATTACGAGGGTAATTTACATTATATTTTGGAATAGACAAAATTAATGTGAATCAAATTAACGTAGCTAATAAAATGGATTGAATTGAAATAAAAATTGACAATGAAAGTAATTTTCATTTTTCTTTGTTATAAAAGACTTCGGTAATGCTTATTATCAGATGTATGTCTAATACATATTTATTAATAATTTTATATCGCCACGTTGTTTAAATACCTATGTTGGTCAAATAATTTATTGAAGTAAATATCATCTTGGATAAGAAAGTTTCATCCCGTGTAATTTTTCCTCAATTGTTAACTCACGTATTTATTTCAGGTTCTAATCTCTCTTTTAGATTCATTAAGTTTGATAAACGATTTTAATTCAATATCAATCATAATTTAATAAGTGAATAAATTTCGTCTGCTAGTTTGTCCGTATAGACAATTTGGGTCATTAAATTTTTAAAGACAATACAAATTAACGACAATAAGAATATATATAGAAATACAAAGGTGAAATTCCTACTTAACCGTCCAGTAGACCTTAAGTTATACGTGGTGAAACTAACGGATATGACTCCTAAAATCATTGCTTTATTTTAACACATTTCTGGAGTTCTGACGTTATTTCTTGTCAAATAAGTGTTTTTGTCTTTTTTCTTTCAATATCTACGCCCATTATAATATTAATTTTAATATTGTATAGTATATTGGAATCATTTTAAATAGAGCATTGGAAATTTTTTTGTCATATGTCGTCGCTGTGCTGTGTTGGGTTTATCACAAGGTTTACGGCCTTTGGTGGTGCGGCCGCTCATCGAGCGGAACTGAACTGGTGTTCTGGTTGGCTGTAAGAGATTGCTCTCGTAGCAATAAGCCCGCAATATGTATAAGTTAGATACATTTAAGTACATAAATAAATAAAAAATAAATAAATTGTGTTGATCCACATTGATACCTTGCATATATGCGAGGGTATGGATATTGCAAGCTGACTAAGGAAATACATTGGTATTTACATTTCATTTCAAATACATCGCCACTTTTGTTTACATTTATTTTATGGAAAATATAATTTATCGATTTACATTCGTATAACATGCAACCTAATGCTGGCAACTAAACAGATTTCGGTGAATATCCCCAGTTTTAGATTTAAAATTCCTCTTTGGTCTTCTTTGTTGCGAGATGATTTACTGCAAAATTACCATTTTGCATAAAAACGGTTACAAACAAAGTTATAATTTAAATTACCCAGCCATTTGCACGCATTGTATATGATAAAATTAATTTTATAATATTGAGTGATAAATCAATTTATAGAGAGTAAATTTGAAATTCGAGTACGAAACTCCACTGTTCTTCAAAATAACCGTTATACAATAGATTGCGCTGTACTAACAAATAATTAGTTGCATCACGCTTATAAAATGTTTGTCTTCTAAATATATAAGTTTGCGATTTCATTGCTGCTGATTGACTTGCAAAATTTGTGCCTTTAATATTTGGAACGTCTACTGTAGCACATTTTGACTATTATAATCGTTTGCACAATGCATAAATAAGATTGTCTTGGCAAAGATTCGACGTAAGAGATTATACACACCAGCAACGATTATAAACACGAGCAACGAGCCGAATATACTTGCAACTAAAAAGAATAATTATAATCATGATATGACTGATAAAAAAACAATGTTCAGAAATTTTTTATATGATTGTACCAAAAGTTAAGAGTTACACTACTATGTAACTATAGAGATCATTCTCTTGAAATTTTTTTTTACGTAAACTAACTAAATAATATTAAAGTTGTTATAAAATTACAGTATATAACATTTTTCCTAGATTTTTCAAATCAATGTCTATACAACAAAATTTAAAAAAATATATATATATAAGAAAAATCACGCAATATAGCAAAGTAGATCGTCTTAAATACACCAGATATAATAATACATACAAAAGACGTTTAATACTAAATTTAAAGCAAAGTGAAAATTTATAATTTTGTATCGTCATTCAAACAACCCCAAAAATAATTAAAACTTCATCCGTACTCAAGTTTATCTGAAATTCTTTTATCGTCTTTTCGAAGTAAAAGAGAAAGTATTACTTTCCGAGGTTCATAATGTCTTGCACGTGCCGAAGTTCCAACGTAAAGTGTTGTGTTCCTCTTGCGCAAGTCGTGCCTGGAAACGGATCAAGTTTTGCATTACCCTGACAAAAGTTGCCGCGATTTTGGTAAAATTAGTTGGGATTAGTGTGAAGCAGAAATGGGAAACTTATTTTGGGCTACTTATCTAGAAAGGATTTTATAATGTTTTCCAAAGCAATAATAAAATACGTAATGTGAAAAGTTATGATTATTTTTAAGTATTTACATTTTTCTTAGTTGTTACTGGGTATGATGTCGAAATTATCAAAATTTTCCTATCTAAATAATAACTGTCCATTAATAATATTATACGAAATAATACAGTTTATTTATCAGTACCAGAAATTTTACATAAAAATTTAGCGACCCTGAAGTTTTGTGCTAGATACAGGTACCAAGATTATACCGAAGCTCAAAAATATCGTTATGTTTATTGGTGTTCCAGAATATTAGAAAAAATTGATTGAAATTACTCAAATGTTATATTCGATATTTTTTGTGGTGACGAAAGCTGAATATATTGTTAAGAACCGGTAATTAAGAGGTAGTCTGCGCAGTGAATATTTCCTTCTAAAGAGTTGGAGAGGTAAACAAAGGACGAAAGGTTGGAAAAAAGATGACCACCTCGTTCTTCAGACAGACGAGTTATTTTGAAACAATTGTTCTTGAAAATAAAATAGCAGTTAACGCAACCTGGTACATCAGCAAACGTTCGTCTGTTACTTTGAAATAATTCCAAAGCAACATTTTCGCAGTAGAATCCTCCTTCACTATGGTAATGCCTCTGTAAATTTAGCTAGAAGAATACCAAATATTTGACTACGCCATGTGTGGAAATTATGGATTATCCGCCATGCAGCCCCGATCTCGCACTAAGCGATTTCTATTTGCCCCCAAAAACAAAATATAAACTACAAGAAGCATGCCTGAAGTGAGAAAGATTCCAGGATGCCGAAGTAACAGTGACTTCTTTCGGAAAGATCGTGGAAGAGAGGTACAAGGAAGAGTGAGCTGGCTGTTTTTCTCAGTGATTCTACCGAATGAAATGATGCGTATAAGTATCACGGAAATTATTTTATAAATAAATTATGAACTTGATAGTTGGCCCCATTATTTATTTTTCTCTTTTAAAGTTTCAGTCACTAGATATTCTAAAAGTTTTTATACTAATTCTCAATCTTTTTTCAAACGTATTAAACTACACCTGCACTCTTATTATCTGAAATCTAGATTTTCGGTTTAAGATGCGCACGATTTCAAACTCAATTTTTGATATCTTCTATAAATAACTTCATACTCTTCTTATTTCTAAACAAATTCCTCATTCTAAGTATTCATCTCCAACATGTCAGATGTTTCACATTTGCATAATTTGGATAGAAATGTTAAAGATTTGACATATAGGAAACGTTGGATAAAATTACTGAGTAAACAAAGAAGAGTAATATTTTATCTTTATCCAACTATGATGAAGCAAATATATTTTAGTATGTACTTATGGTTACATTATTTTATTAGTCATCTTCTTTTGTTCTTATACCAGAAGAAACTTTCTGTTGTTCTCAAATTGACTTTTGAAGTAAGTAGGCCAAACTTCCTTAATAAATGTCCAAGGAGCTTAGCCTAGAGACTAAACTTCTGCAATATATGTTAGTAGGAATTACTTTTTCGTTAGAGTAGAAATAATTTTTGACGACAAAAAATACATCTAGTCTACGCTGTGACATAATAGAACGAATCGTACTTTTGAAAATTTTAGTACAAATATCTTATAATGCCGAATTCGTTTACCACCAAGTGTAATAATACATAGCATCATCCGTCATGTAAATAATACATAGTACCATCTGTCCGAACTAATATTTATTATTAATTTTGTTTATCTTTTTCATTACATTTCATATATAAAATTTGCTTAGATGCCATTAAAAATGACTATCAAGTTTATATACATTTAGATTCTTATTTCCTACTTTTTACACATTAAAAACACATATTTTAATCACTTAAATTTTTTAAAATTATTTTAAATAAACGTTTTTTATTCCGTCACATCCGTCCGTTTGTTGATTGTGATTTGGTATCTCCCACAATTAATTACTGATGAATTAAAATGTTATTCATTTATCTGCTTATGTATTTTTTTATGTCAATAATATAATATTTTTTCTTCATTATAAGAATAATGTACATCGTTTTTTGGATTTAATTTTTTTTTACATTTTCCCGCCATTGTCGTGTTATTGTGATTTTTTGTTCTTATTTTTAGAAATGAAATAAAAGAGATAAAAATCAGAAAGAGCAGTTTAAGAAAATTCCATATTTTAACATAAACAGACCTGGTAAGCACAAATATGACTCCAGTATCAGATTCGTACATGGGAAGTTTTATAAAAATTTAAACATTTAAAAGTCGTGGAGATTCTTTTAAACTATTTATTACTATTGAAATTATTTTTCATTAAAATATATTGCTTAACCTCTCCTTCGCTGGTGCAAAAATAAAAAAAAATTCTCAAAAATACTATGTTTTCTTGCGTATAACTTTTTACAATTTTAAAACTTACTATACTTAGCGTTTTTTGTTCTAATACAAGATATAATAAATATTCGTGTCCAATTACAACTCTCCGCGTAAAGGCAATTTTGAGATAGAAAAAAAATTATTAGTGAAATTTTTAATAAAAATATTTTACGTCAGTAATTTCATTTAATTATATTAAAAACGGATCTAATTATACAATTAATATTAACTTTCGTATGTGAAGTGATATAAATGTCGAACTTTTGGTCATATATTTGCATTTAAATAGAAATAAAATTTTGGTTTTCGATGGATATCTATAATCGTTAATTAATATAATGAGTTATGTAAAACAACGTTTTCCATTAGCTCCTCGCAAAACTTGGCCAAGGACCTGTGGGCTACGTATAAAACTGGATCCGTATTTGTCTATATGTACTGAAATTATTGTTTTGAATAATATTTACCAAAACATTTTTGCTTGTAATTTTGAATATTTTTAAACCCGCAATTTGGAAAATTACAAAAGTTGGGGCACGTGTTATTTCGCGTTGACACTTAACATTCACCAAACGAAACTAAACATGGAGAATGGTGAATGTAACTTTAATTTAATTTTGAAAGTCTTTCTAATGATATTCCACTAGATCGAATGCCGTCAAAAAACAGTTCCACCTATAATTTTCAAGTATTTCATCCTAACTTTTTTACAATATTTTATCTACACATTGAATGATATCTCGATATAAAATAAGTGGTTGTAAAATTTACCTTCCTTCATTTGCTCAGACTTTGCAGCTATCAGTATTTGAACTTCGTAAGTTATTGTGAAATATCAATATTTGTACGTTTATACATCTACATACATACGCAGAAATAAATAACAAAGAAAGTGGCAAAGACTTTTGTGTATATATATATATATATATATATATATATATATATATATATATATATATATGTATATGATTTTAGTACTGAACTTAAGTGATATAATTTAAATCCATATTTGTTTATTTATTACCTTCACCTCTTGATATATAACCCAATAGCAAAGTTCTCCAAAGGTACTAGTTCGTTTATATTTACCACGTGTCTGCTACACGTCAATGAGGTTTGATAATGTAATAACGCAAATTATATTTCCGGCACGACTGTTGAATTACGTAGCATAGCATGAAAATTGCTATTCGAACAAAGTTCCTTTCTCAAAAATAAAATTTAATAAATGACTATAACTCTTAATTTAAATAAAACATTGAAACATTATAGCACAATTGCATTAATAACGATAAAAATTTTACATTTTTTTACAGAAATTGTCGGAGCCCTAAAAACACTGTCCCCTAGCTGTCCCATTCCCAGAATTCGCAATCAGAGGTAACATTTGAAAAAAACTTGTTTACACTACATAAATTTGGAAATTCATATCTAAACATAGATTAATGCAATTATATTTTTTTTATAAAACAAGGTTCGTTACATATTTTTTAATTTTAATAATATAATGTAAATATTTTCGGGAGTTTTTTCAAACAGCCCTCTGCCAAAAATTCAAAGCTACAATAAAATAAAACTATTATATTTACAAATTGTTTTTGGTTAAATGGAACATAACCAGTATGAAGTTTGTGACCGTGTCGAGGATGACGGCGGTACACCATTTTGCTTAGTGTCAGAGCGTCATTCGTGCTGGGAGTAAGCGCATCGGTCGCAACTACATATAGTCCTCTTGTAAGTGATTTTATTAATGTTAATTTGTTTAATTATAATGTACATTTTAATTATTATTTTGGTGATTTGTGTCCAAATTTATCGGTAGTTTCATAACGAATTATGTTCCAATAGTTGTGTAAATACTATGCAACTAAACTAAAATACACAGTCCCCTGTCTGGTAATACGACAAGGGACTGTTCTACATGCCAGGGGACTGTAAATTGTACATATTATTCATTAATTAAAAGTTTAGTTTGAGTAAGTTTTTTACTCCTTGAAGTTTTATTAGTGTATTTATCACGAGAACTTAAAAAATTATATGTTTTTGGGTTATTTGCCTTACTGAACCTAAATTATGTAACAAGTTGATGCATACACTTGAGACGCCTCCTAAAGACAAAAACCTATCCCGAGAGGAATTATTACAAAAAAGAAAGAAGCAGAACGAAAAAGATATCAACGTAAAAAAAAATATCCTCAAAAGAGAGAAGAGATGAAAAAAAAGAGAAGTTACCAGAAAAATAAAGAAAAAGTTTTGAGAAAATTACTAAAAGATATGATACCACATGAACACAGAGACAGAGCCTTAAAAAAGTAGCAAGAACACTCTAGTGTAACGAGCTAAACGAAAGAGAATGAACAGCGTTACCAGATCGCCATTGCCAGATCCTGGACTAGAAACTCCCCCTTCAAGACACTTTACTCTAGTTTCAATTCAGGTTTCCTCAGCTCGATGCCCATCAATATCCTTTGTTAGTTCACAGCAAAGAAAAAAAAACAATCCAAAAAGCGAAGAGAAAAATTTAACAAAGAGAGAAATGAAAAGATTGCAAATTTATAGAGAAAACTTGAGAAATACTGAAAATATTGGCGACACTTGAAGTTAGAAAGAAAAAGAATGTTGAGGACACGCCTAAGACAAAGATAATGATAATGTTAGATGAGCCTAATAAAAACACAGACGTGGTTAAGAAAGCGTTATTGGCGACGTTCTTAGTAAACAGTTAAAAGAATATTATTAAAGTTAAAACATACCAAAGATAAACGAATATTTAAGAAAGTAGTATCTGTTGGTCTTGTTCAAAAGTATAGGCATTGGATTATATTTAAATTTAAATATAAAGAAAGCACGGCGCTTTATAGAAGCGGCCAAAAATATAATCCCCTTGGCCTGGATGTACCTGTAATTCGACGGATTAGAATACTTGAAAGTTATAAACAAGCTGTTGAGAATTTTTTTGAACACGATAGTAATAGCCGTGTGGCAGTGTGTATAAAATGTGGATCATCCTAAATTTATTCTAAACGGATAGAGACAATTTTATAACTTCCCTATTCACGTAGATGTTTGCAAACGCTAATATTTTTCGAGTGTTAAATTAAGTTCATTGTGATTATATATGTGCCTTAGACTTTAATTGCAATTTCATTTGAAATTTGAATTTGATTACATGTAAATGTATATATATCTCAAATTGTTGAGACGAAACATTGTAATAATTTTTTTTAAAATATTTCATAAAATACTGCATGCAGCATTTAATAATTTATAGTAATAATAATAATTCAACTCTAAAATGTTGATCTCAGGTTAAGTACAAAATATTTCTAATACTATGTTTATGATATAAAAGTACATTTTTTAAATTTTGTAAGAGAGGTTATGTTTATGTTTTGTTTTTTATTAAGAAACTTTAAAAATATAACTATTGTACGTTGATAAGTAAATATGGCATAAAAATAATAAATTATTAACTAATAAAATTACTTCATTCTATATAAAACAGTCCTCTGTCTCATCTGACAATCCCCTCTAACTCTTACAATACTGCCCCTTGTTACACCTAACAGTCCCCTGTTATGATTTTTGAGAAAATTTTAAATAACTCAAAAAATAGGTACAAATTCAGTCGGCCGTCTTATACATCATAAGTAATAGCTACTTTCCTAAGCAATATTTCTATGTCAGGACAGTATCTGTATGGGCCATTAGGAGCATCTAGAGAATTGCCCATATGTTTGTATTTTCATGATGTTCTCATGTTTATTTGTCTGCCAAAATTTTATATTTACATTTTCAAAGGTGTTACGTCACAATAATCCATTTCTTTAAACGTACATATATTATAATGCTTGGAACAAATGTAACTTTTATAATTTTATAACTATATTCTATTCAATTTGAAACGAGAATGTTTACAAATAATCATATTTGGTATTGTAAACCTTTTTCATACATTCACGTTAGTAATTAATGTGGATTTATTCGGTATATGTGATATAAAATACATATTTTTAGTGTACACATTTACATTGTGTACATACGTAACTTAGATTACATAGGTTATATTTTATATTTGAGAGAAATTCAGACAAGGTAGATGAATTGTTTCAAACTTTTTATAAGTATTACTCTTACATAGAAAACATAACAAAATAATACAAATACATTTTGATAAAAATTGTAGTTTATTTAAATATTAAGTTAAACAGAAAAATATTACAAAGTAATCACAAACAATACATAATCATCAACATATTCGCAGGACATAATCATCAAGAGTCTATCAATTACGTCGTATATCAACATTAACAATGTTCGTTCAGCCATACCGCTGGGCTTATTAAATGGCATTGTTTCAAGTAGAAACATGTTGACATCGTTTGATTTAAAAGTAGTCTTTTCTGTCGTCCCATAAAATTTCTTTTATGTCCCGATTGATCGTCGGACGAAAGGTTTTAAAATAATATTATTAACTAAGTCTCAAGGTGTACCATTGGCCATAAAAATGGGCATTACATTTCTTCCCTTTCCAATATCTATTCAATGTTTTTCGAGTTAATCAAGAAGTATAAAAGTTAGTATAAATATATCCATTTGAAATCAATATTTGAATATATGTCGAAGATTTTAAATATTATATTTTCCTCAGCCATTGACATATATATATATATATATATATATATATATATATATATATATATATATATATATATATTACTTTTTAAACTACTTGTGCCAAATTAAAAAGGTAGATGCATGTTTTTTTTAAGAGTAATATTTCGATTATTGTTTTATTTTCCGCTTAGCACACTACGTTTTATTTTCGCAAGACTATTAAAATGCGTCATAACGAATCACTGCGAATGCATTATATTTAGTACCTATAATATGATTAAATGCGATCATGATTGCGTTTTGACCCCCGGCCACCTCCCAGCATTCGGTATAATGAACGTATGTAATTCTTGTTATACTTCACTTAATACACTATGCCGATCATAATGCGTTTTCTTTTTGCAAGACTATCAAAATGCGTCATAAGGAGTCGCTGCGAATGCACTATAATATATATAAATACAATCATGGTTGCGTTTTAGCCCCCAGCTACCTCTCGACATCCGAGGTAATTAGCGTAGGGTAATTCAATGTGGTGTGTCCTGTCCGAGGAAACGGCCAACCGAAAAATTTTACAGTCTTTGCCCTGGATGTCGCTAGCTAAGATTGATTAGCGATTGGTTCTATGCACGTTACGGTATACGTTGTTTTATTGAAAAAAAAATAAAAAGTAAGTATTTTTAACTTCAAAGTTTCAATTCATTTCAGATTTTTTAGTACTTTGATATTTGATGTTGTAGTATCAATATTTTTCAAATTTATTTTGTTTTTATCATTTTTTCGTTGAATAACATAAACTGTTGATAACATATCCTCAAATGGAATAACAAATTCGTAAGTGGCGACAAATTTAGATTCCGGATTATACTTTCCAGATTATGCTTACATATCTGATAAACTTGAAAATGACAGAGTTATTTAAGAGGCATCAATGATGCTTAAGTATCCTACATCTGAACGGATCCAAGAAGAACTACCACCAACAGTGCCTTCAACATCAAGATCTCATAACAATTTTCACAAAAAGACATGCCTTCAAAGTATTTGACTGACACGTGCCCATTTGTACTACTGCTTACTAACGTTCGAAAATGGTTCAAGAAAGGAAATTATATATCCGGATTATATTTGTGAAAAAAAGAATAGGAAAGTAAAAATAGCAATATAATGTAGAAAAAACTTAATATTAAAAAGCAAAAAATTAAATGAGATTGAAGTTCTGAGGAAAAAGAGACCATAGAAATAGCCAGTGAAAATTCCGGTTCTAAAGATGATATACATGGTTTCGTGAGATGTGGCGAAAATTAATACGAGACTGAAAAAAATTGAAGTATAGCTGCAATGTATTTTTTTTTAATTATGGCTGCATGAAAATTGCACTCCGTTCTACAATTTTTGTGGCAAGAAAATGAAACAAAAAACGGAAAACATAAACTTACACGAGAGGAAAAATGACCCAGAAATTAAATGGCCATCTTATCCTTACATGAGCGGCCAATTTATAACGGATATTACCATTAAAGATTTTTCTAATGTTTTTGAAATAAATATGTCTAACATTTAAAATAATCAACGAAAATATACTTCGAAATAAGAGTAAAAAGTTAGTTTTTATAAAAACATAAAATTTATGAATAGCATATATGCTTTGGGATTTTTCAGTGTCGAAATTTCGATTATTTTCGCAAAATGTTTTAAACGCCTGCTAATTTTGCAAAACAAATAACTAAATGTAGCGTTTTTTCGTACTTTTCGTTTTAAATTGTACATGGCGTTGCCTTTATTTGTCGCCCAGCATAGATTATTCACGGTTAAGGAATTACATTGTCACTTTTTGACCGATAATGTAAATCGAAACAAATTACAGATACATACTTAATATCAAATCATATTCATTCGTTATCCATACATTATAGCGCATTTGTCTTATATGGAATAATAATTTTTAACGATTGTCCGTTGGTTAGTTTTTCTCACATAATATTTAAGCAAAAAAAACTTTTCAAAAATATTTCCAAAACTATAATGTGGGAATATAGTGTGTTGCATCTAAATTATTGTTTATTACTGCTGGTACATTTATTCAATTATCATTACCATATTTTTATATGCGTACAAATAAAAAAACAGACGAACGAAAATTTTAAAAATGATTTAGTTTTTATTTACAGTTTTGTTCCTTATATTCATAATTATTTATTGTAAAAAAATAAATTTCAGAGAATAGCGCTGAAAAATACGACAATGAGGTGGATAAATCAAATCCATCACTGAAATATAGTAATCAAGAGGCTTATATTCTATCTACATCAAACACACATTCAAGAAATATCTCTTTGCCATAATATGAACTTAATAATTGTGGTGAATATAATAATTGTGACGGTACGTTTACGTGAAAGTTCGTATAACGAAAATATGAGCCTTTTGATATAAATAGTTAATACGTAAAATCGTCATTACAGATCCGTAATTACAAGAACATTTCTTTTTTCGTTAGGTACCTTGTTAGATACCTAAATAATTCCGTTATAGAAGAAAGTTTTTTTCTTCTAAGTTAATAAAAAATATTATAATAATTTATTACATAACAATTCATTCAAGCGACGTCGTGTTACTGAACTTGAAAACAAAACTTTTGTTTTAATTTTTATTTAAAAGTACAGTTGAATTTTTTTCAATGTTAAATTTTTTGTCAATAAAATTACGACACAGATGTAGTTCTTATTTTTCTCAAAAATTCATCGAATGCTGAAAAAAGAAAGTAGATTGGAATTTATTTTATGTTTACATTATTAATGATAGGGTAATAATAAATATTGTTTTGCGACAATATTTACTCAATCATTATAATTAAACCAAGAATTGATCCCTATTCAAAGAATAAATATCTTAAAGGCACTATCATCAACAGCCTGTCTTCAGCCAATGCTGGACATAGGACTCTTCCAATGAGCATATCAATGAATCTAAATTGTCCATAATTGTCATACTAGGCAATTAAAAGTATTACCTCCATCCAGACATAGTGGGTAGCTTCTCGCACCAGTAGTGCTGTCTGCTGCAGCCTGTCACTAGACCGTGGAATTTTAATTGCGCGACACTAGCCTCGCTCGACGATCGGCGTGGAATCGAACTCATTATGCCACACGATGCAGCGTTTCTCTTAGACACTATATTAAAAGCAGTTTTTATAAAACTTTTTTAATAAAATTTTTAGACAAATTTACATCCCATTTAATACTCCGGTATAAATAACATTTTCAATTTATTTTCGAAAATATTTTACTTTGTAATAACTTTATAAATAAAAAACTTGGTTCTAGCGTTTTAGTTCAACTTGTTATTGGTAAATTTTAGTGAATTTCTTGATATAATCGGATTTTTAACCTGTTAACTTTTTTTAGCTAAAAGTGTTTCACGTTGTTTTTAGTTTTCAGTTTTTGCGTTTGGAACTCGTTCGCCATAAACTTTCATTTTATACCCCTAATTGTGGTGTTGTAAAAGTTATTGTTATCCATATTCCAATTTTGTATTATATTTTTACATATTATTTTATGTTATAAATATTTTGGAATCCTTTTGCCAGGAGTCTTCAATCGATTCCGGTATTGGCCTTTTTGAGACATCTAATATCCAATTTAATTAATTTTTTTTTTGCAATTAATAAAATGCAATAGCCTATTACCACTGTTCACCTTGAGTCATTCAAATATCAATAGTACTTTTATTACATTTGTCTCTAAATCGATAATAATATATTATTTATTATTTTACTGATAAGTAAAATTTAAAGCATGTTTTATCAGCGTCAGCTTGAAAATTAGTAATATTTTAATGACAGTCTAATTACTTATAAATAATAAAAAATGAATAACTTTAAGGCTTCGTAGCCTTAATGTTTTAAATTTTGTGATTATTTTTTAAAATAAATGTTAAATTTATGTTAAAAAAGTGAAGTCAATTTAAATGAAACTTAATTCGAAAGAAAATTCATAAATCGAACACAGAAAGCTAAATTTCGTGAAGCTCGAAAACTTTAAAGACGCGATTAGTAAAAATGTTAATGCGAAAGTTTCTCACCATTTATAACGACATACCTAGGAATAGTTTATTACCATTTCATTAACGACGCTAACATGTGAAAATTACGGGGTGACGCTAAATTAATCGTAAGCGTAAAATTTCGATGATCATGCAAAAGCCGTGTAGAAGGAAATATATCAAATAAAGTAATTATTAAAAAATGTGTAGAATATAAAGAGCAAATTAACAGCAATATTTTTTTAAGAATATTTCCCGGTGAGATATATAACAAATATTCATGTTTGCCTGCATTTCTTAGATCTAGTCTCCAACACGTCGAAACGCATGTAGGATCAAGCAATTCTAGACGTGGTGTAATTAAAATGCATATAATAATATTTAATGCAAGGAATTCAATACAATATAGCATTCCACTTAAATTTTTGAACAGTCGATATCAATACTTATCCTTGATATCAACAAATATTTATTTTATGTAACAACTTATTTCTTTATATGCAGAAATATCTTCTTTGTTTTTTTAAATTATTTTAGATATTTTATTTAATTATATTTTATATGTTTTTGTCTCTTAAAACAGTTAATCAAATTAAATATTTTGCCGGAGACTAAAAATGTTGTCAGTGACCAAATTGGTTTTGAATAAATTTATAAAAATAAATAAATGATAAAACGATTAATAATATTGAGAAATGTTATAATAAATATGACTTTATTCGCCAAAAAACAGATTTGAATGCTGCGAAGCAGATATTGAGACCCGCCTTGATTTAATTTGTCAATTCCCGTCTAGCAGACCATTACTGTAACAGCATTAGCCAAGTGCTTCGACAACATGAACTTACCTACCAACACGAGTATAAGCTTTTCATACAAGAATTTTACACCTGGGGCTTAAAATTATTTATTCAACATACCGAAAGCAATTTCATAAATACTCACAGATTTGATATGTGTACTGCAATAGCAAGTACGATAGAGGATGTCGATATGAATATTTGGTTAGTGCGATGTAACTAATTATTTATTTCTGTAGCGTCATACATGATGATTACAATCAAGAATAGAGGAATAATGGGAACATAAAAATTTAATAATATACTATTCATTTATTACATTTCCTTCCGCAGATGGAAGTTCGTTCTCAGACGACATCTCAACATTACTATTTTGCAAACCGACGTTTAACGGATTCTATACGGCGACCAGTATAGGTCTAAAAATCTTATGTCAAATTTAATGCTATGGTGTTGAGTAATTATATGTGTTCTTGTTTTGGCACAAAATTCGAGGCAATGTTCTACAAGGTATTGAAATTCGCATTAAACATATGATATTATTATGAAGAACATTTTAACTGAAATATTTCTGAATTTTTAACAACTGTTATTCTCATAATGGACCATTTTACCAACCATAAATTAATCCACATCCAAATCGATTTAGTTTATTGAGGTATTCAGGTAAATAAAAATATAAAGGTAACTTTTGGAACACTGAACAGACTGAAAAAGAATTAGTTAAATATATAACTTTAACATAAAATATTAAAGATTTTTTGGACAACATATTTTTTCTTGAAACGAAAAAGTTGATCGATGTTATTGATTTAATATCTCTTTTTATATATTACAATATAAATAGGCCCTTGTATACAGAACGTGTAAAATATATGCTTACGTCGTTACACATAATAAAATTTATGCACATTTGTATGGAAATGTGTCTTTCTCACAATCGGGACCGATTCGATTTGCTTAATGTGTTATTTAAAACGATTTGAAGATATTTTCTGACGTAGCACATCGTTAGTTATATATGGCATTCGATATATTTTATAATGTAGATAAGTGTATCACTAAATGAAATAAGTAAGTCAATCTTTCTTAGCTCATTTTATATAATTACGCGAAAATAAATGGAGTCTGTCAGAGGTCTATGTACCTTTGGGCTAGACAAATTAAAACGATATTTTTAATACTCATTACTCAAATGAAAAATGTTGTTTTTTTTTATGAAGAATTAGGTTTTTATTATGATAGTTTTAAATCTTATGTCTACAGGACTCTTTGCACCGGCAAAAAGAAACAAAATGCAGAATGCCTCTCTTTGTATCCTCCATACAAAAATATCTCATATTAAGCCCAGAAACAGGCAGATTCGACACAGTCGTCGATATAAGTAGCTCAAAAGGAGCAAAGAAAGACATTCATTGTGACAACAGAGAACAATTTACAATGTCAACTTGATTGGAATGTTACAACTTCTATCTTACTTGCATTAAGACTGGTGATTTTGGACTTCAGAAACGGGCATTATATCGTATTGGCTTTTACATTCAATTCCCTCTTGATTCTGTGTTATTCTCATAGCACACGAATTATTTTGAGCATTTTTTACGCTTAATATATGAAGCATACTTAAATAATGTTATTTAGATCTTTATTAAGTAGACATTAACAATCATTAATCACTCGTACATACTTTAGATAGAAGTTTAAGTCGTATTAGTTCTTCGACATCAATTGACGTGAAGTAAACATTTTTTTTATGATTGTCTTATGGAAATAAAAAATACAGAACTTGTATATTGGGTTGATCGTGACCTTGGACGCCGTAGCACATGGCGGGTTCTCGATTTCGATTCCCGACGGTAGATAGAGTGGAGCTACGATGTTTGTATTTGCGTAGCTAAAATACCATAGACCAGTGATAAACAGCGGCGTCACTGGTATGAAAAGCTATGCTGCGATGGTCGAACCGGTTGTGACCTTTATCTCGAATGATACGTGCATTGGGAGAGCTTGCCTCTGAGACGTTCTGAGACTCGGAGACATATTACTGACTTTATTAAAAATATCAAATATTAACATGTATTTCAACATTATTATGTTAAAAATACAGTTTATTACAGGAAAATACTATCCGCATAACCTTGTAAAGTAGCTTCCTAATTTATTAAAATTATCTCAAGATATAAAACATACACGCCTTATAAACGAAACTCACATCAATATGCAATTTCGTAAATAAAAGAACTGCGTAATACGGAAATAATATTAAGTTCAAAGAAAGTTTTATCCTTAGCATTTTATTACTAAAACAATGTTCATAAATATGAAAAAAAGAAAGCTTTTCCCGCACAAGTTTCAGTGAGTGAAGCGGCGGCAAGAACGTAATATACATATTTTCCTTGTCGACTTCTCTTTATTAAGAAGGGTGAGTTATGACTTCTCTTACAGCGGCGTTTTTTATGCACCCGCATGCTACTTAAAATGTGTAAAATATGTAGTAATGGCCCGCATATTGACCTGCATATTTCGCAATGAGAGCCTAAACAAATATTTTTTGAGCTAAAAATCAAAGATTTTACATAATATTACGGAAAACGTCCACACAGGATATATCTTACTAGCGCCTTTAACTACAAAATTTGAAGTTATGCAGAAAAGAGGGTTATTGAAAGTTGATTTGTAATATATGGAAAAACTATAGAGATTATTTTAGAACCGATATTTTTTGAAAATTCACGATAGTTCGAGGTCTACAAAATATATATTAGAAACTATATGCATATTGTGAAAACTAAATTTAATGTTTAGGGATGGAAATACTATGCACCCTTAATCATTTAAAGGGTGCCCGGAACCCTTTTATTACGAGATCTATTCTAACTTAACGTCATTTTTTAAGTTTTCCCTTTTCCACTTTTTTTCCGTCTAATGATTGTTCAGTAATTTTTAAATGAAAGCTTGCATTTTAACAGAAAAAACGCCATTTGAAATAGACCATATAATTTTAATTTTTTATTAATATGTTAAAAGATAAAATATTAGTTTCTATAAAGTATTTTGAGAATAAGAAAGTATAATTCACACGTAATTCTCTATACATTTTTAAACATAATTTATGCTTTAGCACACAAAGCTGGGTTTAAGCGTCGTAAGCGTATTTAAACTGAAATAATTGAAACAAAACGAATGTTCAAAGAGTTATCAGTTAACTATTTCCATTAGAATCCTCTAATAAAACTGGAAAGCACCTATTTAACGAGACATCTATTTGCTCACGCAGCTATTCTTGAAAAAGAGACCACTTTGTCATTGTCGTTTTTGGTTTGTTAAACTTACTTAAAATTATTTCCTTTATCGCTTATGACGCATTGAAGTTTTTTTTATACAAAGATAATAAAAAAAATTAATTATCTTTACTTTACTATTATTTTATACATATTTGCGTAGAAAATTATAAAACCGAATATCAAAATATAGACCGATGTAAAAATTTGGGCTTACATACACTAAAATTGATGAACCAGGTCAATTAATAATAATTTGTGACCAAATTATATAGGATTACAAAGTTCACTTAAATAAAATTATTAATTTTTTAAATTTTATTTACATGTACAATGTGTAAAAAACATCATGTTAAGTTTACCTGTCATGTGTCCTATCAAATATCAGCTGTCCGTAACACGTCGGTGTAATTTTAGCGCTGGGTTCATAATATATATTCTTATTAAATTTGTATATCTTATAATTCATAATTTTTGGGATAAAACAACTTGTCTTTTCCGGTAAAAGTATTTAAGATTTATAGGAAAATCTTGTGTTGTCATGATGAATAGCTGCTTAAAATTCAATCTCCTAAATTTATGTGATAATTATACTTTCATCGACTATTTCAACACTGACAAATATAAATAACACAGAAATTATTGAAAAAAGTGTGATGAATTTATTTGTATTGTTTTTGATGAAGGGAATATTTGTACAAAAGACATTTATGACAAAGAAAGGACGACAGTCAGTGTAAAGTTCTAACGTTAACTATGTGATATTATGAATCATATTGGGATATTAAGAGTAAATTTTGCTAGTAGTAAAAATTGCGAATAAAGGTTTCGTTACGTTCATATCTTAATTCGACAACTTGTCGCAGGTGGATCCATATAAAACCAATTAATAGATAATTGAACGTGAAACACGTTCAACAATTTTTCAGAGCGTAATCGTTAGATAAATATAAAAAAATATATTTTATTAAACATGAGAACTTTTGGAAAGACTGGATTCTGTTTCGCTTGAAATGTAAATTAAAATAACTAATTAAATTAAACGCCAAAATGTAAATTTCTAAAATTATTGAATAAACATTATTCAGTTTAATATACCTTTTACAAAAAATAAATATTTATAGGTACGGACAGATGAAAACCACAGTACTGTGTACATACATAAGTCGTTCGTTAAGTTACCACTTTAGGGTTAAATAAATATAACAGTACGAGTAACATTGCAGATGGGAGTACATGGAATTACCGTATATCTGTCGACAATGAGAATACGTACATTATATTCTTCCGTCTGAAGTAGATTTTAATGTTAATTGCGACGGTTATTGCGAAGCGATATGGTCTATTTCATAAATGTTAATATACCTGGCATTTGAGAGAAGTTTTTTCAATATCTAATATAACTTTGCAATTTATTAACAGCAAGGAAAGCAGGAAAATCGACTAAGATAATATTGATCTAACTACGAGCAAAATGGATATGAAAAAAATTGTGTATCATGTGGCAAAATTTACTTTTAGATCATAAATGTGAACGTTGCGTGAAAGTAAAAGACTAGCCCTGTGAGGGTTTAAGTAATCCTTCACACATTCTACTTTCTTTTGATTTTATACTAGCTTGTGTTTCTTGGTTTTTCCCGTACAGTAATAGAAGTCTACAAAGCTTTTGTTTTTCCAAGAAAATAACAATTAATTTAAACTAGGATAATTATGTAGGTAAATATAATTTTGAACATAATTTGTCAGTTCTGGCCTCTAACATTATTGTGGTTCATAGCGACGCGCCACGCAAATAATGCGGAGGTAGTTTGGATCAACATAATGCGTATACACATTTCTTTATCTTTTATATCCACTACTCTCTTCTTGGGAACAAGGGCATAATTATACATATCCTATCTTTTAATCTAAGGTGTACATTACCTTTATTTAAATATTCATAGACGTCAGTTGGTCTGTTTGAGCGTGAAAGAAAGCTTTACTTCTATTATAATAGCAGAGGTGTATTGCTCACAATAATTTTT
This sequence comes from Druceiella hillmani, assembly GCA_039881145.1. NCBI lineage: Eukaryota > Metazoa > Arthropoda > Insecta > Lepidoptera > Hepialidae > Druceiella > Druceiella hillmani. The sequence goes on from JAYKKI010000121.1 coordinate 4,616,183, forward strand.
TTTCTAATACATCAGTATTATATTTTGTGTTATTACAAATAAGATATCGCACGGAAGTGCCATACACAACAGCAAACTTTTATAAATTTCACCTTATATGCTGTCGTTGATAAATATGTAGGCACCAATAACTTCACGTAAAATTAAACTTCTGGTTTGAAATAACTGGTTATATAATTTTATCATGTAGAGTAGAAAATCCTCATCTAGTTTTTGTTTATTAGTTCCTTAACGGCAAGATAGTCAAAGTTAATAAAAAGATTTCTTCCACACTATAATTTTAACTTCCCGAAAATATCCAAAATTGTATTCAAGAATTGCCATTGAATTGAGTATTTCAAAAGAATTGCCAAATACTCTATTAAGGCTTCTCGTAATATACAAAGGAGGTCCACTTTAAGCATTTCAAACGGTGCCACTATGGGATATCATCATTTTTGTGCTTTTCCATTTACCTCAACTTAAATCATTCAAAATTCGTCCAAAATATCGTAAAAGTTTACCTCAAGTTTACAAAATAAGCGTATAAGGGAGCGTTTATTTGCACGGCTACCAGACCGGTAGCCGTGCAAGTAAGCCCTTCTTTAGGATAAGCGCAAACACATAAATCGCTCCATAGCCTGAACAATAGCACACTGATAAGCATGGATAAATTTCGATCGCATCCCTCACTTAAAAAATCGACTCGAAAAAATTTACATTTCCCTTAAAATATATTTATGTAATTTCCTTTGTGAATCAAAATCTGATGACGACTTATTTTACATCTCTTAGTGCTGTAGTGAAAATAATTTTGATAAGCGATATCGCTTGGCGCTGCAAAATGTTCTGTTGTCTTTTTTCCATCTTCAGGAAAAAGTAGTACCAAAATACTTTAAAGGTTTTGTTTAGCTTGTATAAAAGTAATTTATTTTATTTGCTGAAAAAACTATCATTTGCTATCTACGTATCACAAATCCACCTACAAGTGGAATAACAAATATTATTGTCGTAGCTATAAATTCACCATCGCTACACAATTTTCTAAGATTACACTAAATTTTTTGATAAATATGAATATATGGAAGAAGACTCAACTGTTTTTTTCTAACCACATGAAAATTTATTTTCTACATGACTACCAATCAAAGTTTGAACTGGTCTGCTGCTTATCCATAAATAAATAAATGTCTCAAAACCGAGTTGAATTCACACAACGGTAGTTTCATATACCGTTGTATAGTTTCTAGGCGAACTTTACAACTAAAGCTGTCTTCCTGTCCTAACATTGACTGTAATATTTTGGGTACATTGGTGGAAAGACACATTTTGGGGTTATTTTCAACAGAACTATGTTAAATAAGAAACGTTATAAAATGCTTAAATCGTTATCTGTCGTGATTGTTATTCCAAGTAATACGTGAAAATAAGAGCATTTCATTTGCCTTCTCCAAACCTTCCAAATAATTATTCTGTGTGTTAACTGCTGAGAAAATAGATATAGATCAAGAATATGTTTTAAAATTGCGCTAAATTTTTAATTTATTTATTTATGTTATTTTACATAAAATTTAAAAAAAATGAACTGTTTTAGAATTATTATCGTTATTTCAAATGATATCTTAAGTAAAGTAATAGAAATTAATAGTAAAAAATATTTTTAAAAACAAGTTTTTTTTTAAATGATCTGAAAAGAAGAAAATAAACATTTCATTAAATCGAACCCATCAATTTATTACATTACACAATTTATATGATACAAAAGTTGATACATATGATACATATTGTATTCTTGTTTATCTACACAGGCAAATCCCGCGACAAGCTTTTATATCATGTAAATTGTGTAATGTAATCAATTGTTGGTTGTGATTTAATTTTAAGTTTATTTTCTTCTTCTTAGAGCATTCAAATAAAAGCTTTTTTAAAAATGTTTTTTTACTATTAATTTATTTTTTATTTATCCCTGGACATGGTTCCCAGTGTGTTCATTTCATTTAATGTGTCATTATTGCATGGTCGTTTGTCGGTCCCTACAATATTGGTTTTTTTTTTGGTCCCTAACCTTTATCGAGTTATACCATCTTGTTTTCTGCTATTTTTAATTTTTTACCCCTTCAACCCTTTCATTTGATATCCATATCATGGGGGTCCATAAAAAATATTCCACCATCTTTGGGTGTCCGCCATATTGGATTTAAAATGACGTCATTTTATATTTCGTATACCTCTTAGCAAACTCAGGTAACTCATGAAATATGGATAAACATTTTCCTTCACCAACTGATATTTACATGCAACGTGTTGACACGAAGCTCCAATGATTAGAAGTGGAAACGATTCTGCTTTTTTTACCTTAATGTATAAATATGTATTTGAAAAATTTTAGTACTATCTTATACGAATTGAAAACCATAGAAAATTAAATTTTAAATGTCTAATTGTACGTTATTATATGGTTAAATCATGGACAGAATGATTATAAAAAAAAGATAGCTCAATAACAATATGCCCGAGGGAACTTTGTTCCTTCCGCATAAAAATATCTGTCAAATGTTTTCATTACCCACAATTACGTTATTAATTACTACCTAGACGCCAATTTACTGCAAGCAGCTGGGTGGCAGTTCAATCTGGTATCAATACGAAATGGAAAACCAAATCTGCATAAAATAGTACGATAAAATTATAGTAACAAACGAGCCTTTTGAGTGTGTGACATCGGACTGAAGATTACATTTCGATTGGGTTGTTATCACGTAATAAGGTTGTAATAAAAATTTGCGCTATGACGGTTAATAAAGCTTAACGAAAATAGTTAACAAAATGACGAGATATCTCTCCCATAATGTATATAAATAAATAATGCGTTGATTGTTATGAATGCCATTTATAGATGGAAAAATGATAGCAATTGAAAGTGAATCTATTTTACGAGTTAACAATGTGAATGACAGGTTGAAAGTAAAATAGCTCATTTTAACTACCAAGCAGATAACCTATGCTGCTGATTCCCAAGATATCTTTCATAATATATATACACATACATACATGCATTTACATGTACTTCAAAATAGACATGTTTTTTCTTTGTATTTCACCTCACAGCCAAAACTACCCACCGCAGACAACTATTGTTCATGTGCGACAGTTGTATCAATTCTCTCATCGTGCAATACGGTAGTTACGTGTGGCTGATTGTAATGATGTAGGAGATATGATGGCTGAAATCGGTCGGCCTTGGACATTTTTGACTATCGACCATCAAACAAAAAACTTCCGTCATTGAATGTAATAGAATGAGTGGGGATATATTAGAATATGCTCGAAAGTACTAGGATGAAGTAGACTGGAAGGAAATGTTCTGAAATGTTCTTAAAAAGCGTTGCTTGTAATTGTATTAAATTGAATTAGAATGTACTGAAATGAAGAATGTATCCTCGGAGGTACCAGAAATGGACCGGAAGGATCAAGAATATTCGAGAATATTCGAGAACATTTTCAGTTATATATTAAACCGCACAAAAATATTTATGTAGCAATAACTATGTGCGATATATATATATATATATATATATAAATATATATATATATATATATATATATATATATATATATATATATATATATATATATATTTATTTATATATATATATATATATATATATATATGTATATATATATATATATATATATATACAAATAAATAACATGTAGTATCTAGAGGAAGCCACACTTAGTCGCCGCTTTTTTGGATTTTATTTATGAATGGTTCTACGCGCCGTATTACGTGAATCGCCATATTTTAGTTCCAGATAGTCTGGTATAGCTATTAGCATAAATCACTCTTTAGAAAACACGGTGTACATTTCTAAGTATTATTACACTAATTTATATATACTTGCTATCTCTCTCTTTTAAACCTCTCTTAAAGCTAAATTATTTTCATATTCTAGACTTTGCTATTATATGTATTCCTCAACATGCGTCTTTAAGAACTTGTGTTATCACACAAGTTCTATTAGGTTATGAAAATATTTTTGATGATAATTATTCTTATTAGCATAATGGATAGTACTGTTTCATAATATTCAGTACATGAAAAAAAACAAAATCATTTTAAGGTCACTGAAGTACCATCGGATAAATTCGTTTTTCTCAGAAACTGTTTGTCTTAGAAAGTTAAATTTGGCGTAATGCTAAAACATGTTAATCTGCCCATATCTTAGCAGCTAGTAATTTAAAATATCCGAATAGAGATATTTGTAGAGGCCAACGAATACTCTAAAATATATATATATTTTTTTTTTTTTAAATATCTTATCCTGAAAGATTGAGCCATACGAATTGGAAAACTACTATTTAAATCATGAAAGACAGAATTACCAGGAGTTTAATTTACAACGTTTGCTATATAAGAAATTAGCGACATAATTTCATTGAGTAAACCACAAATAACGTATGAAAATTCATGAAGAAAATTCTCACTCCATGAATTACGTTAAAATTTAGGTCGAAAAGTGAAGAAATATTTATATACAGCGACTTCTTCAATTCTGATCTATCCACATTACTCGTCCAGGGTGACCAGCTACTTTAAATTTAGAAACATTTAAATTTTTATTGAAATAGACCCTAGGCTACGTTCGCGTTATGTATCTAGGGGAGTTACCCTCATGTTTCCACACCGCAACGAAAAAAACGACTTCATGCTTTGAGCAAGAAGTAGAAATATTCTGTTTGGCTCCCACATGAACCCATACCTGTTTAACATCAGGAAGAGGTCGACGTGTGCATGAAATTGAATATCCATCGTTTCGATAATTACTTTTTATCTAAGCTTCTTCGCGCTCCATATTCCCCGGACTTTGCGCCCTCTGACTAACATCTGATTGACTCGCAATCGTTTTATTTACGTTACGAAAAACTTATGAACATACCGTCTTAAAATTTAATTTATTTTTACGGCCTAAATCCCAAATAATTATCCCAATAACAAATAATGCATAACCGTGATACATAAATCATTGAAGAGTGATTTTATTAATTACAAGGGAACAATAAAATAACTTAAATGCACACTGAGATGAGATGGCGGGTTTATTGGTTGCCAGTATAATACTTAAATCGTCGTGTTTTGGAAAGCTTTCTTGTAAGCATATATTATAATATTCTATATAACTCGGTCCCTTTCCCCCCTATTTTGTTTATGCTTGGATTTTTCGTTTTTCTTCTCAAAATAGAACCTATTATCATAATCTATATAAAATCGGTCGTCTCCGCGGTGTGTCAAGTTAATCATAAAGCGTACATCTTTGACGGTTCGGCGTATCACGAGGAACCACGTTCGATTGCTGGCCGGTTATCTAGCGGGATTGGATTTGTGTTCTGGTTGGCGGTAAAAGATTGCTTTCGTAGCAATAAGTCGGTCATATACATTAATTATATACATTTAAATACATAAATAAATAAATAAGTAAATATTTATGAGCGCTTTTTAGATCACGTCGCCATTATGAATTTTTGCTTCTTTCTTAAAGTTAACTTCGAATGGAATTGCTTGAATTCCTTGGAAAAAACTGACTGGAAGAAATTGAGACCATATCAATTATTACGTCATATGTACAAAAAAATTAAGTAAAAAGTATGCCATACCAAATCAAACTTAAAACCTCGTACCAAATATATTAATTCAAACAATTTATATGGAACACAATACAAACAATACGTGGTCTGACAAAAATACATAGTTTACAAAATATTAGTTTGTTTAATTTCAACAAAGTCTGTATTCGATACCTCGCACCGAAATGTAATGAAACCGAACGTCTGACAGACGTTTCGTTTTATTTTGTTTCTCTTTCCGCAGCTGAAACCCGCAATATTTCGTAAAAGTTCATTACGAATAAATCATTCACCGCCATTTGCACTAAAAAGTTCGAACATATAAACGCATTGCAAAATTAAATGGAACACTTCAGCTTTGTGTCAATTATTTTGATACATAAATATTCTTCCTCCCGTCAGAGATATTTTATATAAGTTGGCTGGCGGTAGGCAAAGCGTTAATTAAAATCAAATTAAATAAAGGTGTTTATATCGTAAGATTGTGGAGGGTCGATGCAACATTGAAGATAATAAAAGGTGTATAATATAACTAGCTATAGAAAGAATGTGTTTAAATGTCAGAGAAAATAGTTTTACGTTGTAATGGATACAGCATTAATGTCATTGTGATACAATTTTAACAGTGAAACTAACAATTTGCAAATCAACAATACTGTAGAGCAACACTTATTACGCAGTCAAGGTTAAAAGACTTATGATTCTAATGAAATTGCAGCGCCAAAAAGCACAATTTTAAACTTTTTACAAGTTTATTTACATATTAGTTTAACTCCGCGTGCTTAGAAAAAAAATTAAAAATACAGATGTAACCGAAACGATTATTTATACTATTAAAACGATATTATCTACTCATAAAGTAAATGTGTACACACATACAATTAATAACTCTCCCTGATCGAGGGATTTCTTAAATGTCCAGGAACGATTCTATTCCGACGTATAAAGTGTTCAACTCCATGTTGCAGACTATATGTATGAGAAATTTATTAGATATAATTCGCATGAGAGCGACTTATAAAACATTATTTTCTTTCTTTTCTTTTATATACCAGCTTGAACTCGCGGTTTCGTTTCCTTTCGTAGAAAAGGAAATAAATGGACGTGTAAAGAAATTAATTATATATCGCTATAAAAAGTGTCCCATGTTAATCTCCATAATACGTATTTATTTAAATAAAATGGAGATCTGTTAAGTAATTAAGAAGTAAAAGTTAAATAAATATGCAAAACATCAACACATTTTCTTATTTACAATTAGTTGTATCCGCTACTTCGTACGCGTGCTTGCATGCGTGCATACCTTTAGAAAAAAACTATTTAGTTAACTCTAAGATTGATACACGTAATTATATTAAACTTGATAAGTACAAAAGCAACTTTTTAAAATTTATAAATTATAACAATGATTTTATCATTAACTTTTTTGAAGCAAATACACAATTTATTGAAATATCAAACTGACGTATTATCTTTTTTGAATGGTCGATTGCGACAAAATATAGTCTATTAAACATAATACCCCAGACCCAACAGAATTCATCACTTAAAATTTCACCATCATCATCACCGTGATGTGTTGGGTTGATCACAAGACGTACAGCCTTTGACAACGAGGCGCACCGCGGTGACACGGGTAATCAATTCCCAGCCGCTCGTCGAGTGGGGCTAGATTGGTATTCTGGTTGGCCGTAAGATATTGCTCTCATAGCAATAAGTCCGCTATATGTGTCAATTTGATACATTAATGTATATAAATAAATACATAAATAAATATTATATTTTAAAAAACACATTACAATTGATTCAATAGTTTCTTTTGTGTCGCGCCCTCAAACAAACACACAAACAAATATCCCAAAAAAAATCCTTTTTTGTGCTTTGTTACTTTGATTAGGTTCCGCTAAATAATTTTTCCTACATATCTTCAATTTACAAACGGGTTAATTCCACTTTTTTATTATGTGTGTGTATATTGGTAATGTACTATTATATTCTAGTACGTATTATAGTATAAAAATACTTATCAAAATATAGTTCAAAAAACTTTCTAATCGTTCGAAAAACTACGTGCAATATATAAACGATATCTTGACTAATAAAGACGTGAGTAAGGTTATTTATGTGTTTATTTGCTATACTATCATTCCTGTACTACTCAGATAGTTTGCATAAAATGTTGCACATATATAGCTTATGTTATGGACGCAAAAGTAAAATACACACTTATACCAAAATATAACTTATTTTTTCATTACAAAAATTATTCACAGTGAACTACGTCAACCTGCAAATATAATCTTGAAACAGGTATCTAACATTTTTAATTTATAATTACGCTTCTAATCAGGAACAAAATTGACTCAGGAGAACTTAATGGGAAACCGATATTAAAAATTTTGGAAAAATAATTTTTTTTTTAATATTATTAAAAACAATTATTACATTAGAAGAATTTTAAACAAATATAAAAGGGTAGATAAATCAAAACAAGTTTTGATTTGTAAATATAAAAATGACCAATCAATAGATATTCATTAATTTATTCTAAAACATTCGTGTATTTTAAACATTTTTGTTTTACGCCTATCTTCATTGGATATTCGCTATTTAAATTCATTGATTTTGCTATTCATATCCATAATTCTGCTGAATGAATCTACCAGGTCTCGCCAACCTATCTATTTATTTGTCTGTAAGCTGAAATTTATACAAAAAGCCAACATGCTGGCAATTGTAATTAATTAAATGGCTCTTATTAAAAAAATATTGGAAACCGTACTCGTAAATAATTTTGCATAATGTATTTATGTAATTACATAAAAGTTAATTAAAACTACCATCTTTGACTTTCTCCTCAAAAAATAAATAAAAATTAAGCAAACATGACGTAGCACGTGTAATCGTTTAGAACTGGGCCCGTAATGGTCTCTTAAGGCGGATCCCCACGGTCGTGCACTGAGGGAACGAGCTAAGACGGGAGTGTCATAAAATTCCCAGCATAATCAAGAATTTTCTGTACGATCTTTGTCCGCGTGTTTGGCGTTCGAAAACTCGTTAATTTTTAAGACCTTTGTGATATTTCTTCTTATCACAGTGAGGATGATAGTCGTTCAGGGACGAAATAAAGATTGAAACTCACCTTGCGTTTGAAGATGTTTAAAAGCAAAGATTACAAAGATTTAAGTCAAAACATTACCAGAATATTTTGACAACCATAAAAACCTTATTTTTTCTTAACAGCGACCTTTGCAGGTGACATCGAACTAGAAAGGAATATATCTCCCAGAAAGGAACGAAAACTCCATGTGAATCCTGGAACTATTTACTAAAATTATTATTGTACAATAAACAATAGAATACTTGGATTTATTTTGTGCGTTTTCGCTAGAAATCGAATAAAAAATTAATACTTCATTTGGAAACCATGGGTCAGATCTAAGTATAAAAAAATATTAACCAAGTATAGGAACATTTTCTACAATGTATTTCTATGAATATACCTTTATATGATCTATTATTATTTCTATGTTTGTTAACAAGATTATATATATATATATATATATATATATATATATATATATATATATATATATATATATATATATATGTGTGTGTGTGTGTGTGTGTGTATAATATGTCTCCGACTACTGCGTCCTAGCATAGAAATAGCTATTTCTTTTCTGTCATAATTTTTCTCTTTTCTCCACGAGTGAAACTAATTTAAATACAAAACCAAACAAAGTAATTGCAATTCACCCATGTCCGTTATTATTCACAAAAAATAGTCAAGGGGTGTGTTCCAAATATTTAAAAAACCGTTAGACTCCTTAAACGTGAAATTCCATTTTTAAAAAGTGTGTTCCCCTCTATTGATCTTTGAAACATCATGCATTATTTGTAAAACAAACTGTTTATATTTACGTGCCACAAACATACTACCATGACACAATACTACCATGATCCCATAAATCCTAGATCGCGTCCTTTGCTTTATCGCATTTATATTCTAACCACATTATAAATATGGTGTATTTGTTTGTTACTTAGTAAATCATTAACGGCTCCACCAATCGACATCAATATTTGTAAGTGTGTAGACTGTATAACGGAATAACATATATAAGGAGTGATAAAAGTTTTGGGAATAACTCACTTTGTGGTCGTACATTACTTTTTTTAAGTAACAAATGTTCATTTCAATATAAGTGCTATACAAAAAATTAATTAACTGGAAAGCAATTTTATGCAATGTTCTGACTGATAACTTTCGAAAAAAAATAAAAAACAAAATGTAAAATACGAAATGTGGAAAAGCTACTGTTTTTTGAAAAAAAATAACAACGCAGGAGATTTATCGCGATTTTAGGGAAACAATTGTGCGCAGCCATCGTCACAAGTTCATAAAAAATGAGCACCACTCCAGCCGGCCTTCAGAATCATCACACAACAAAATATTAAAAGAATGGAAAATATACATCACTTGATTAAAGAGTTACGATGAGATATTTCTTTCAGGAGACAAGTATTTCATATGGATGTTTTCAATATATATCGAAAGGTTATTTGCATTGGACAAATTTCCGCGGGAACGGGTGCTGATAATGTTGACCAAAAAAAAGAACTACTTGATATTTCAAGCGCATAGTTCAGTAAATTTTGCAAATATCCTAATAATTTTTGCATATTTTGTTACAATGAATTTAAAATAGTTCACCGCTTCGGTCCAGAGATGAAACAATAATCGTTACAGAATAAAACAATTCCGTCATTGTGTTCCAAAGAAATTTATGTATCGACATCGGTTAGCAAGTTCATGGCTTCAATATTTTGAGATGCGGCAGATATATTGTTGATTGAATATGTGGAGCGTGTTGTCATTATAACATGCCAATGTTAGAAAGGGGAAGGGAGGCACATTTATTGGTTTTAACAAAAAACGTGCCTGCTCACAAGCGATAGAAAAGATGTCGAAGTCACGGAGGCTATAAAAGGTTTTTTTTTAAATGTAGACAAAACATTTTTTTTAAACGGATAAAAGATGCGAAGGAAATATTAATTTTATTATATACGTGACGTAGTTATTATATAAAAAATGTAATGAACTCCCGTACAGAAAAGCCAAAATTTATTTTGCCATAAATGGCAATATTTTTTTAATACCCAATTTGTTTCCAAATGTCTACCAAGTTTCATTACAATACACGTTCTCTAAAATATCAACTTAAAAGTACTGACGTATTTTTCGTGATCGACATTTAAAAATTAAAGGGCATGTTTTAGAATGTCTTTTTAATTATTCAAATATATTATATATTTGAATAATTAAAAACATCCATCCATCAATAACTCCAACTAATATTTTAGAATTAAAGAATATTTGATGGAACATTGTATCGCATACGGCAAGTCCTCGGTAAATAAGGAATTAAGACCTACTCAATTTCTCAATCCACGTGAGCAAAACCGCGGATTTTCTAGCCGCGAATATTGATATTAACTTAACTTTCATTCCTGGGCATCACTTTCATCATTCTGTGAAATAAATATGCCGCAACCATGGGATTACGCAAGAGTGTCATTTATTTACGACGAATTAAATAAACTTATTCAATTTTACGTCTTTTTTCATTAAAATTATTTACTTACATTTGTTTATAAAAGTGTTAGTGACAGTTTTTAATCTATAATTAATAATATTGGGGAACTCTGAAATCGTCCTTTAATTTTTAAAAGGAAGTAATATTTATAGGATGTGGAATTACCATTAATATTTTAAAAAGAACCACACGTTTTTTTAAGAAAAAAAATTGAGAGAATTTCTCTTTCGTACCTTATAACATCTCACGAGGTTAAAATTGTCTTTTTAAAATAGTTTATGTTGTTTTTACTGGGATTCTGGGGGTAATCCGTAAATAATTATGTTTTTGTTATGTCTTGCTTATCAACTCTAACGTATATATAAAAAAAATTATTTTACAATATTTAGATTTCCCTACCCTAAAAAGAAAAAAAACGTAACTTTTGTGAGATCATTCACGTGTCCGCCCATCTACCTGTATATTAAAATACTCTTTTGTCTTCAAAATACGTTTAACGTTGAAACAAGAAATTTGGCACAGTAACACTAGATTATATGTTAACAGGAACAAACAAAAATATTGATATTGAAATTTTTAAGAAGAAAATAAATAAAGAGTGACTCTTTAGTGATTCAACAATTATTTCGTTTATAATTTTATATAAGACAGTTCAGAAAGTAATCCTAAAAATATCAACGTCATTTTTTTCAGAAACCTTTGGTGCAAAAACTTGAAATTTATTAAAACAATAAAGCACGTTAGCCTATTTCCGACGGATAATACTAAAAATACATTTCACTATTTAATGCTCACGAATATTTGTATGCAAATTTTTGAGGTAGCTAAAGATCTGGAAAGTAATAGAAAAGATTCTAAATTTCATGGTTTTCGAGATATTCGCGGTCGTTTTAGCCCTGCTATAAGTATGTACTAGACAATTTATTTATATGGCAAAATTAATATTTATATCTATCTGTAAATAGTTTAATAGAATAATGTTTTTGCCATTTATTTCCAGTCGGATTCACATAATAATTGCACATAAAATCAATCCACGCTATAGTTATTTAGAAATGTCTGATTTTATTCTAACTCATATTCATTATATAGTAAAATGTTTTTGAAATAAGTCTTAAAAATATGCTTTTTTCTCTTTCAGGAAATTAAATTTCAGTACATTTATGTTACTTATCAATTATATGTAATACAAAAACAGTGCTTAGTAAGAAATTATTCTTAGTGACACTCCGAATGTCTCGATCGAAGCTTTTCAATATTTTTTGCTGTAATTTTGCATCGCGATCAATTACTCGTCGGTTGGTTGAAGAATTCAAATATTATATGCTTTCATTTAAATAAGGTTTTGACCTTATTCTGCAGGTTTCATTGCTCCAAGTTTAATTAATTGATGACTCGGCATTTATGACTAACACTGAAAGCGTTTTGGAGATAAATGTAATTTTACATATTTTGGGTAGGGTTCCGGTTTTTTATAGTTTGGGTAGGGTTCCGTAATGCGAATGAACTAAAATATTACCAAATATGGTAGCGAGAAATAATGAGACCTCATATACAACTCGCGTACGAATTCCTCGCCTTAGTAGGGTGTTTATGTAAAAAAATGTAGGGTTCCATATCTCGAAAAGAAAAAAAAACCATCATAAAAGTACTCACATATCTATCCGCCGCTGTCTGTTACAGCCGTTTTCCCCAGAAATACCTCGACGATGAAACTTAAAATTTGACATAGTAATAAAACCTATTAACCCGCATAATAGCCTAGACTCAAAAATACTTAGGGTATAAATATAATATAAAATCATCTCTAGTTTACTAAAATTAAAATGGCTGTTTAAAAAGAAATTGAAAAAGAAATTAAAAACGATGAATTTTTGCACACGTAAGTACGTTTTACGTAAGTTTCCTTGGATAAGAAATGAATATGGAGCTAAGCCTCATCTAAATTCGAAAAACAAATTGTAAATACACACACAAAGAAAATAAATACCATATATATAGAATATTTTTATATGACAAGCTCTTTACGATTCTCTGTTTTCATAAAAAAAAATATTCGAAAAATTACTCTGGAAAATTTTCCTAATAACTCATTTACCATAAGTCCATTATCAGCTTAAAAACTGCTGGCATATTTTTAATTTCTCCTGTTAATGAATACTGAGCCTCTTAATTATTTCATCAATAAAATTTTCACTCCAAGCTCAAACTCCTTTCAAGCCTTAGTTAATTTGGGAAATAACAAAATACTGTAAACATGTCTCGTATGTATGAAGATAAAATAAAAACATATACTATCTCTAATGACAAGCATTTTTGCCAGTGTGTAGTGGAAACATAACTTAACATTTAAAAAAACAGCGTTACCAATTTAGGGTCCATGTAATGGTCTGCACGTGGAGCGGGCTGGCGTTGTTGGCAGAAAACAAAAGGCTGTCTGGGAAACGAGCCAGCTGTTTATTGCTTATGTATCTGTACTATTAGCAAGTAAAATTTATACTGGCAATGATATGTTGTAATGCAATAGCGAACACAACAGTGCGAAAAGCGAAAGTATTTATGCTAAATTAATCGAACACTATATTAGTATTTGATTCCAGTTATACTTATTTCTAATATCACTACAATATGTATGCAAATAATAAGAGAATATGGAAATGAATTACAAGACTTCAGCATCTGTTAAAACTTCCCTTAACTTCGATTAGTTCAATAATTAGTTAATAGATTGTATTACGGTTGAAATATTAAAATATATTTAAAATATTTAAGTTTTCAATTAAAATATTTACTTTAAATTAGAACGACTATTTTCATACAGTGTCTTGTTATTGTACGTTAATTTATCTTGACCTTACAAATATAATTATTTGCAATTATTACAAATCACACATCATTACATCCTTGGTTGATGCACCGTCGAATTATAACAACATTTGAAGCCACACCCTACTACTGTAGAGTCCTTACCAGAGGTTGAAGCTGATAATTTTAACAAACTTGAAGTAAATTCAGAAAAGAAAGTATTTTTGAATGACCGCCGTCACTACTTGCAATATATATATATATATATATATATATGTGTGTGTGTGTGTGTGTGTGTCTGTGTGTGTGTGTGTGTGTGTGTGTGTGTGTGTGTGTGTGTGTGTGTGTGCGTGCGTGTATGCGTGTGTGTGTATGTATGTATGTATGTGTAATTATTGATACTATTATACATCTACTGGATTACTTTTTAATTAATACTAAAATATTGAAGAACGAATACCCACTATTAAACATTGTCTGCGCGTACTATAATCTTTATTATCGTGAATATCCAATCTGTCTATATTACCTTTTCTTTTCCAAAGAACTGCATTAACTCATCTTACAGAAATGTTGCTTTGCTCGTTGTTACGTTTGTAAAACCTTTCCTTGATTTACATAATTACTGAACGAAGGATCTTCACAGAATGAAAATACAGGCCGTCTGCTCTTTATTTTGTGAAGCCGTCTGCTCTGCTCTGTGTGTGTTCCGTATTTGGCATAGTTCCAGAAGCTGATAAATTGGCTTTTTTATACTCTTCATTTATCGGAGATGTTGTGGCAATGAACAGCTACAAGAGTTGCTCTAACATAATCTTGCTAGCTTTTATATTCATTGTTCCATGCTATTTAAAATCAATGGATCGGAAACGGAAATCGGATTTACTTGCAAATCTTTTCATATTTTTATTACTGTTCCTTTAAAGTTGTGTAAACCTGCGTATTATTATTTTACGTTAACGTTCAAAATTTTTCTAAAATATTTTGTAACACGATGCTGTTATTTTAAGAGTAATTTACTAAACAAAAATGAAACGGTCATAAAAAAATAGCACTCTAGGTCTACATATGTTATTTGTTATTAAGAATTGTTAAAAAATCAAGTAATAGTACGATATTGAAACATCCAAATTATACGGTGTGAAGACGCAAGTTAATTCAGAGTGAATAAACGCGTGTGCTCTCATACCATAAGGTAGCCTTTAGCATAAAAATTTAACTATTTCAGAATGTTAACATTAATAAGCTTAGGAGAATTTAACCATTTTTATTAAAGAAAATTTTGCTTTTCCTATCGTACACTAACAAAACCTGGGATTTCTTAATAATTTATGTTATACTCACTAAGATCATAGCACGTAAATGAATATAGACGCCTATAAATAAAATTTTAGTACTCCTTACTTTAACCGTTCAAAAAGTACATTCGTAAATTGGAAGAACTAACTGATAAGTAAACAACAGTATTATTATCGTTGTGATATGGAAAATTACGGTAGTATAAAAATAAGACCGAAAGTTTGTACAACATAGGGATTGAAAGCAACTACTTACCAGTGACAGAGTTTCGTAATTACTTTTTTTTATTATGCATCATTTCATTCGATAGAATTACTGAGAGAAGCAGTCTGTTCACTCTTCTTTGGGAGTCTCTAGCAAGGCTTTTTCTAAGGTAGTCGCCGCATTTTCGGCGTTCGGGAATCGTATGTCATATAATTTATTTTTTTCTTAGTAATTAGTAGAAATTGTATGGTACGAAGCTGAATAATGGATGGGCCATACTTTCTAGATCCAACATAATCAAATATGCGATTGTTTAAGTGTGCAAAAGCATTTTCGTTATGAAGGAGTGGATGGGTGTTGCTCGAGAACTTGTTTCCGAAACAATAAGCAAACAATTACTGGTAGGGCAGAAGATAGAGACGACCTTCTTTCTCAGCAATTTGTTCATGCTTCACCTTTATATCAAAACTCCGCATAAGTTAACACCCATTGCGCAGACGACCTCTTAGTATCGGATTCATAACACTATATCCAGCGTTCGTCACTCGTGGTGATGTCGAATATAGAATTTGAGGAAGCACTATCTATATTTTCTGATAATTTGCGATACCAAACAACGTGATGGAGCTCCTGCTGAATCATAGAGTATCCAGCTAGTCCACTTCCTGACGCGTAAATGTTCATGTAGAACTGTTTCTGCTTGACTAGAATTTTTTGATGCTCATTCCAAAACTTACCCAAATCGACTGATTGCTCACTTGTTTGCCAGTTTTATCACAGGTAACTCAAAAATACTTAGGGTTTAAATATAATATAAAATCATCTCTAGTTTATTAAAATTACAATGGCTGTTTAAAAAGAAATAAAAAAAACTATGAGTTTATGTACAGATATATTACGTAAATTTCTTTGGATAAAAAAAAGCTAAGCCTCATCTAAATTCGAAAAAGAAACTGTAAATACACACACGCAAAGAAAATAAATACCATACATACAGTATTTTTATATGACGAGCTCTTTACGATTCTCTGTTTTCGTAAAAAAAAATATTCGAAAAATGATTATGGAAAATTTTTATAACAACCTATTTACCATAAGCCCATTATCAGCTTAAAAACTGCTGGCATATTTTTAATTTCTCCTGTAAATGAATACTGAGCCTCTTAATTATTTCATCAATAACATTTTCACTCTGAACTCAAACTCCTTTCAAGCCTTAGTTAATTTGGGAAATAACAAAATACTGTAAACATGTCTCGTATGTATGCCGATAAAATAAAAACATATACTATCTCTAATGACAAGCATTTTTGCCAGTGTGTAGTGGAAACATAACTTAACATTAAAGAAAACAGCGTTACCAATTTAGGGTCCATGTAATGGTCTGCACGTGGAGCGGGCTGGCGTTGTTGGCAGAAAACAAAAGGCTGTCTGGGAAACGAGCCAGCTGTTTATTGCTTATGTATCTGTACTATTAGCAAGTAAAATTTATGCTGGCAATGATATGTTGTAATGCAATAGCGAACACAACAGTGCGAAAAGCGAAACTATTTATGCTAAATTAATCGAACACTATATTAGTATTTGATTCTAGTTATACTTATTTCTAATATCACTACAATATGTATGCAAATAATAAGAGAATATGGAAATGAATTACAAGACTTCAGCATTTGTTAAAACTTCCCTTAACTTCGATTAGTTCAATAATTAGTTAATAGATTGTATTACGGTTGAAATATTAAAATATATTTAAAATATTTAAGTTTTCAATTAAAATATTTACTTTAAATTAGAACGACTATTTTCATACAGTGTCTTGTTATGGTACGTTAATTTATCTTGACCTTACAAATATAATTATTTGCAATTATTAAAAATCACACATCATTACATCCTTGGTTGATACACCGTCGAAATATAACAATATTTGAAGCCACACCCTACTACTGTAGAGTCCTTACCAGAGGTTGAAGCTGATAATTTTAAATAACTTGAAGGAAATTCAGAAAAGAAAGTATTTTTGAATGAGCGCCGTCACTACTTGCAATATATATATATATGTGTGTGTGTGTGTGTGTGTGTGTGCGCGTGCGTGCGTGTGTGTGTGCGTGTGTGTGTGTGTGTGTGTGTGTGTGCGTGTGTGCGTGTGTGTGTATGTATGTATGTATGTATAATTATTGATACTATTATACATCTACTGGATTACCTTTTAATTAATACTAAAATATTGAAGAACGAATACCCACTATTAAACATTGTCTGCGCGTACTATAATCTTTATTATCGTGAATAACCAATCTGTCTATATTACCTTTTCTTTTCCAAAGAACTGCATTAACTCATCTTACAGAAATGTTGCTTTGCTCGTTGTTACGTTTGTAAAAGCTTTCCTTGATTTACATAATTACTAAACGAAGGATCTTCACAGAATGAAACTACAGTCCGTCTGTTCTTTATTTTGTGAAGCCGTCTGCTCTGCTCTGCTCTGTGTGTGTTCCGTATTTGGCATAGTTCCAGAAGCTGATAAATTGGCTTTTTTATACTCTTCATTTATCGGAGATGTTGTAGCAATGAACAGCTACAAGAGTTGCTCTAACATAATCTTGCTAGCTTTTATATTCATTGTTCCATGCTATTTAAAATCAATGGATCGGAAACGGAAATCGGATTTACTTGCAAATCTTTTCATATTTTTATTAATGTTCCTTTAAAGTTTTGTAAACCGTTGTACGTTAACGTTCAAAATCTTTTTAAAATATTTTGTAACACAATGCTGTTATTTTAAGAGTAATTTACTAAACAAAAATGAAACGGTCATAAAAAAAATAGCACTGTAGGTCTACATATGTTATTTGTTATTGAGAATTGTTAAAAAACCAAGTAATAGTACGATATTGAAACATCCAAATTATACGTTGTGAAGACGTAAGTTAATTCAGAGTGAATAAACGCGTATGCTCTCATACCATAAGGTAGCCTTTAGCATAAAAATTTAATTATTTCAGAATGTTAACATTAATAAGCTTAGGAGAATTTAACCATTTTTATTAATGAAAATTTTGCTTTTCCTATCGTACACTAAAAAAACCTGGGATTTCTTAATAATTTATGTTATACTCACTAAGATCATAGCACGTAAATGAATATAGACGCCCATAAATAAAATTTTAGTACTCCTTACTTTAACCGTTCAAAAAGTACATTCGTAAATTGGAAGAACTAACTGATAAGTAAACAACAGTATTATTTTCGTTGTGATATGGAAACTTACGGTAATATAAAAGTAAGACCGAAAGTTTGTAGAACATAGGGAATGAAAGCAACTACTTACCAGTAACAGAGTTTCGTAATTGCTTTTTTTAATATGCATCATTTCATTCGATAGAATTACTGAGAGAAGCAGTCTGTTCACTCTTCTTTGGGAGTCTCTAGCAAGGCCTTTTCTAAGGTAGTCGCCGCATTTTCGGCGTTCGGGAATCGTATGCCATGTAATTTATTTTTTTCTTAGTAATTAGTAGAAATTATATGGTATGAAGCTGAATAATGGATGGGCCATACTTTCTAGATCCAACATAATCAAATATGCGATTGTTTAAGTGTGCAAAAGCATTTTCGTTATGAAGGAGTGGGTGTTGCTCGAGAACTTGTTTCCAAAACAATAAGCAAACAATTACTGGTAGGGCAGAAGATAGAGACGACCTTCTTTCTCAGCAATTTGTTCATGCTTCACCTTTATATGAAACTCCGCATAAGTTAACACCCATTGCGCAGACGACCTCTTAGTATCGGGTTCATAACACTATATCCAGCGTTCGTCACTCGTGGTGATGTCGAATATAGAATTTGAGGAAGCACTATCTATATTTTCTGATATTTTGCGATACCAAACAACGTGATGGAGCTCCTGCTAAATCATAGAGTATCCAGCTAGTCCACTTCCTGACGCGTAAATGTTCGTGTGGAATTGTTTCTACTTGATTAGAATTTTTTGATGCTCATTCCAAAACTTACCCAAATCGACTGATGGCTCACTTGTTTGTCAGTTTTATCGCAGGTACCATGTAAGTCATACAGGATTTATTTTATTCTCATTTGTCACTGTTATACCGTTTGTTATGATAAAATACGAACTTGTTAAGCCAAATGTAAACGGGTGAAGTTTCGTCATAAGATAATATTCAAAGATAATATTTGTGTTATTGATCGAGACTACAATGAAATTTGTAAAAAAACACCAAACATTTTCTAGAATTAAATTCACCTAGACGTGTTACGCACAATTCTGAAATAGCTACAAATGTTAAAAACAAAAGAAAAATAAAAAAAAGAAAAGCAACATTTTTGGAACTTGAATTTATCTTTTCAAATGCGTTTTATTACTATTATATCAAAAAGTTCTAAGAATTTATCCTTAGGAAACAATTGCTCTTTAATGATATGATACGATAAGATTAATTATTATTACGTTCTTAGGTAAGTTAAAAATTTAGCGTTGCGAAAGAAAACTTTATTTCTGGAGATGATTCGATTAAATTGAACTAATTCTAGACAGTCGCAACGCAATTAATATATTTTTTTAGGGCTCAGTTATAAACTCTGAAAAGAAACTGTTATAAATTCGCAAAGACCTTTCGTTTATCATCTATTGCGGCCTCACTGCTGCTATAATATTATATCTGGGTGTATAAAATGTGGGTGTACTTCATATAGAGTTTTGTATTAATACGTGGTCAAATATTAATTGCTAAACATTGTTTTCCATAATAATTTAGAGTAATTTTATTCAAAATGAATGCTAATTTGTATATTCAAAATAACATCCAGGTTTTGTTTACAATTGTTTTATTTTTAAATACAGTTTGTGAAATTTTAAATTTTAACGTGTAATATACCATCCTTCCTATAAATATTTGGACCGTGAATTGAAATGAGAATTCTGGAAATATTATATGTCAGTATTTGATTAGAACTTTCAACTAAAATGATCTGGATTAATTTGAATAAACAATTTGATATATAAACAACACCAACTAAAGAACCTTATTTTATCCGTATTTCAGCAAGCACCTGGCCACTTTCAACTCTTGATATCTTAAATTGATATAATTCATTCGACTTCTACTTTGCAAGTTTTTTATATCAGTGTCCATTTAAAACATTTTAGTCAACGTCTTCACTGCCGCACATGTACCCCAAAGATATTTATTAACGTATTATTCGGAATTCAGAGTCCTTTAGGAGGTGTCTTAATAAACGAGATAGTTATATCTAATTTAAAATTACAAATTTTGATTAATTTTTTTTGCATCTTTTTGCTTGGTTACAGCTGTCATTGATTAATATTTTAAATTTACAGCAGACATCTAACCTAAAATTACTTACACTTGTACTAATGATTTTCAAGTTTTTTCGTGACTGTTACACAATTTATACAGTTATATCGTTGAGTCTATTAACTTAAATTATTGTACTGCAATAATTATATAACATATTTATAATAATATTATATATTTATAATAATTTATATACATTTATAATAATTTAAATATAACATATTTATATTAATTGTTTTTAGTATAACTATTTATTATTTTAAAAATTCTACTTCTACCTTAGATGTTTATACAGAAAGCAAAAACATTACAATTTATCACGCACGATAATGGCCACCCTTTGAAATATTGCTATTGATACTTACATAAATTAAAAAAATAGATGAATTTGAAAGAGCAATGCATGCTGGTTAAATGCTATATAAATTACCCTTCGGCGTGAATGTTGAACATGAATGTTCTGTCAATGTAAAAGAAACTTATTTTTACAACAATTTAAAAAAAATATTACAGCCATTAATCTGTAAATAAAATTATATAGAAGCATACGATTTTGTAATATAAATAATCGTCTCCTCAAGTGCTGCAGCCAGTTCAGTAAATTTATCTCAGTAAGTTTTGCCATTAGATTCTTTCAAACGCAGTGACTCTCTAACATGTGATTCCCATCGATTTTTGGGCTATTTCACCCCGGTCAATTTACCTTTTTCGATAGACTTTAACGATGTTGTGTATTTCACAATTATATTATATTCTTCAAATATTTCTACTGCCAATGTTCCTTCCCGCAAAAAATATGTCTCATAATATTTTTTTTTCAAAAATTTGCGTTTTACTTTCATAGTTTTTACTAATAATTTTTATCTGGTAATTCTTTTACATACAAAATTATGGGTCTAAGTAATTATATATAGAGTTCCGTTTTGTTTAAATCTTAATATATTTTATTTAAATTAATTTCCATTCGAAATTAAAAGGAAGTCGCATAAATGTTTCATATAATGAGAGTTTTTATGGCCATGGCTTTATGGAAAACGTAATTATACGCCATTTGTGTTTAAATATATCTTTTGTAATATTTTAAATATATGGGCACCGCGGCTGGCTCGTATGAAGCGCAATCTAGAAGTCCAATTCTCAAACACTTTTCGAGCAATATTCTGTTCAGGGATGAGGCTCATTTCTGGTTGACTGGCTACGTCAATAAACAAATTTGGAGTGAAGCGAATCCACATTACATTATTGAAACGCCGTTACATCCACAAGAAGTCACTGTTTGGTGTGTTTTATGAATTGATGAAATCATTGAACTTTATTTCTACCAAGATGATGCCGGCGAAAATGTTACAGTTAATGGAGAGCGCATTAAATGCATTATTACTGACTTTTTCGGTCTCCAATTGAATGGCATTAATGTTTTAAGAGTTTTAATAACGACTATGGTGCAGTTTGCCATACAACACGCGACACAATCAATTTATTCCAGTAAACATTCGGTGAGCGCATAATTTCACATAATTCCTGTATGAATTGGCCTCCAGGATCATATGATATCACATGTATGGATTATTTTCTGTAGGGATATGTGAAGGTGAGAATATGTATGTATCGCACTCTCTGGGTCACTTGGAAGACAACATTTGCTGCATTATTTGCAATACGACCCCGATTACTCGAAAAAGTGGTTGAGAATCAGATTTCCCGATTGCGCTACATTTGAGCCAGCCGCGGCCTTCTTTTTCCTGAAATTGTATTTAAACACAAATGGCATACTTAACCTCTTCAATAAAATCAGTACTATACATATTATCAAGATTTTTATCCATTTTTTTCATTTCAAAATTTTACAACTTGAAGAAAACATTATTTATTTCTAGCATTATTTCAATGTTTCAGAAAAATTTGTGTCAAGATTTAAACTGACTGCTATTTTTTAATTCATACTTCTAGTGCTGTACTATCTATATACTATAAATTTACAGAATATAATATTTTAAAACGTCCTTAAATAAACCTATAAAAACAGATACTTGTCAATGAATGAGACAAAATATTTGAAGAAAAAGGATTAAAAATATTGAGACAGCATGTACAGAACATGCTACAAGTGCATGTATATGTTGATGATGAGTACCTGATTTATAAATAAAATATATGAAGCTACTTTGTCGCTTTGCAGCACTGAAGAAGTTACTATGAATAAATTATGTTTGCAAACAAGGTTTGATACATTTTTTTTGACATCTTCACTATTAAAATTCAAATTATGATATTTGATTACAACACATCATGCGAGGTTACTGTACTTTTTAATTACGCTTTGCGTTTAAGTATATTTTTAAATCATTTAGGCTTTATTCATTTTATATGCACAATATTAACACAGCCCTCGCTGATTGATTATATTTATCATTTAAGCCAAGCGCTAACCAAAAAGAGCCCAGTAAAAGCACCAGCAATCGCGAAAAACAAATCTACTCGTATGTTTTCCTATACCCACCGCTTCGTTACACGTAAATAGTGCATTGAATATATTTGACGTTAATTATATAGAAATTCATTATTCACAATTAAATGAAACTACATGATGTAGTATTATTTCAACTTCCTTTAAATACTTTATCACAACCTAAACAATGCCACGATGATAGCAGTAAATACCAAATCCTGCTAACACTAGATATATCGTTTTATATAACCCAAGTTATTTTCTCTCTCTAAGTAAAACCTACCCACCGTATGTAAAAACAGTTGACAAGGCTGGCGCAATGTAATCAAAATAAAATTTAATTAAAGTTTCAATCGAATTCTAGTATAAAGAATTTTTCACCTCAATTTCGACGTCAGAATATTCTAAATGCCAACATTGACATTTGCTTCGAAAAATTGAATGTCGCTTTAAAGACTAACATTTTTATGAATGTAATTAACTGAATCCTACCTATGAAGCAAGTAATTCCAGAGGTTCACTCAAATAAGTTTAAAACTGTAGAAATTGGAAATTTTGACTCACGGCGATTATTGTAAGGGGAGTGATTAAGGATGAATAGAACTGAATTAAAATTAAAAACTAAGATTATGAGCACTTTGTATAAACCAAATATTACTTTATAACTTGGTACGATAATTTTATTATAATTTCTATTACGACAAACCTAATTAGCGTGGCAGATTTTAAAACTCTAAAAATTTGTTGTTTTAAATCCTTTAAGAAATCGTCACTTAAAACCACGTTTTAATTTCAGTTCCGCATATCTCACCAGTACAGAATGAACAATGCAATAAAGTACTACTTCGAAACAATTCTCATCGCTCAGTCGGTTTCGTTAAGAAAATAAAGGAAAAAGTT
The DNA here is from genome assembly GCA_039881145.1 of Druceiella hillmani. Classification (NCBI taxonomy): domain Eukaryota; kingdom Metazoa; phylum Arthropoda; class Insecta; order Lepidoptera; family Hepialidae; genus Druceiella; species Druceiella hillmani. The sequence goes on from JAYKKI010000121.1 coordinate 4,640,380, forward strand.
TGAATGGATTTCCATAAATATGAAGTCAATTTTCATTGTTATGGATCTGATATTGATTGGTAATCTACAGTATTTTTCCCTTTCTGCTTTCAGTATTATGCAACGTTTATTCAAAGATTACAAAGAAAGAAAAAATATATGCTAATGAGACTATATTTTCTTTAATTCCTGTATATTTCTAACGGTAGACAAAATTCGATGAAAGACAAAAGTAATTTATGAAACAGATTGAAGTTTAACACACATAGCAAAAAAACTTGGTCGATTGGAGCATTTAAAATGTAGATGAAACGTATCTGATCTTTTCCTAAAATAGCTAATAAAATATTGTGAACGTTTTTTGTGAATTTCATGATAATAAAACGGCAACGGCATAAATATCACTTTCAGTAATACACGGCATTTTATATAATATTGTAAGCGCGAATGTTTAGATGAATGGGCATACAGATTAACATACATTTTTACCCGGAAACATGAAGTATTCCTAGTAAAATATTATCTATCTTTGATAATAATTTTAGGTTCCTACCGAATCACATAATAATTTAGGAAAAAGTTTTGCGATAGCATCAAATAACTGACCGATTCTGGTTTCTTAAGCGAAAAAGCCAGCCGCGAGCTGAAGCTAATTAGCAATATTTTTGTGGTATTGACTTCGTAAAAACGTGCAGTTTTCACTAGATTTCTTTAAACAAGACACATAGATTTATAGTTAAAAATTATTCTGAAATCATAAGATTCCATATATATATCGCAGTACCTCAAACAATTCGGTTGAACTATATTTTCGCCTCCGTTCGTGCGTGTATGAAATACAATGTATATATATGTAATATATATATATATATATATATATATATATATATGTATATATATATATATATGTGTATATATATCTTTCTTAGATTTTGCCTTTCATTAATTTACTCAGATTGCCGCCATTTTTTCCTGTTATGAGAAGAAAAATCAAATGGCATTCTACTACTACTACTTTTTAATATCATTCTTTTACCTCATTTGTAACTTTCTTTAAATCTATCGCAGTCCCGTTCAGCGAGATCATCCATTAAGTACGCCTTCGATTTCAGCGTATCGTCTTCTCCGCCCAAATACCCTGCCCAATGCCTTGTTAGTTTTGCCGTCCTTTCTCAATATAAGAAACGTTGCTCTTTTATATCACTTAATTGTTTTTTATTTCCTTTATATTTATTGTCGACAATTCGTTTTCTACATAACTTTCTATGCTTTAGTTTTATTTAAATTTTACATAGTCAGGGGATAAAATTTGAATTGAATTCTGAGGACGTCCATTTCTCTCTTTCCCGAAATAAACGCCTGTAGTGATTATAAATATCTTGAGTTTACATGAAGTAGTTTCAAAAAGAAAAACTATTAATATTAAAAGGGAAAGAATCTAGAAAACAAAATGATTTTTACGGAAGGAAAAATTGATCATTTTATTCTTCTTTATTTTTCAAATACTTTCAACTGAAGTTTTTAATTATTTAATAAGCAATTAGGAAGCAAAATTCGAATAGAGGGTGTAAATAATACTCTCTCGATGTATTGAAAGTACTGGTATGTGACGTTTACATAATGGTTGTTATTGTTTAATCATAATAAAAACGTTCCATCATGTCACTAAAATAATACCAAAATTATTTATGCATTGCTTTCAAAGGTTGTATAGTTTTCAAAAATATCAAAATATATAGAATGAATATTTTCTTTCATGAAGTTATAAGTACGTAAAAGATATTTGAATATTAAGTAAATTATGGAAAAAATTAAAAAAACATTTTAACAACATTTCAAATATGCGGCATATACCATCAAACACAATGCGCTACATAAACACAAAGCAAATCGTAAAAGCTTGTTGCTGCAAAATAAGATTGAGTTAAACTGAAAAGCCCTTTTACTGCCGGTATTTCATTACAAAAGCTTTGCTTACAAATATAAATTTATAAAATATACACAAGAGCTTAGTAACCGCATAAGGTTGAAAGGGTGGAGGAAGGTTGAAGTCAAGTCAAGGGAGACAACGACAGGGCTGTTTTACTCATATTTATGTTCGCTTTTCCTCATTTGGCGCTTGACTTGACTGCAACCATTTAAACGTAAATTTAAGTATTTGCGTGAAAATTTTACAGAAGTTTTACGTAATATTGCTTTATTTAACTTTTCCACATCATATTGCTTCATTCAAATTTTTCACGTCAATATAAAAATTTTAGATACTCGATCTATAATTGCTTCGTTTTCAAGCAGTAAATAAACGAATATAATTTGCAAGAACAATATTTTGACATATGGGCTCATTTACGGAAATGAAACAAGAGACGATGCGTTGTATGGGAAACATATTTCTGCACTATTCCGAATTACATTTATTCAATTCGGAGAAACCGTATATGGGATTAAAGAACATATATTCATGGGTACAAGGATTAGAAGAGTGAGATCCCCACACTATTATTTTCTTGAATGTAGGTATTGAAGGAAATTCTGTAGACCAATGAATAACATTTTAACATAATGGCAAAAAAATGTATAATGTGCATTTTCGGAAACAAACAAATTACAATTTAGGCTCGGAAAAGCAAACGCCGTCACAAAGATGCCTTAACTTCAATGTTTGGACAATTGTTATCGCTCGATAATTGTTTGGGTTACATTATACAGGGACAATTGAATGATTGAGAATATAACATTAGATATGAGAACAGATAATATAAACCAATAACAACAGTCGCTCTACGTATTTTGAAAGAGATTGCAGGACTATTTCGACAGAATCTATCCAAATGGTTGAACTGGTCGAGGCAGACTCATGTTATGGGTGACCGGTAAGTGTTATATATGACAGCGATGACTTTGAATATCAAAATGATAGATTTAAATGACATTAAAATAGACGTTGGCTAGTTACTCTTAGTTTTCAAACGAATCATATTCTTGTAGTTATTTTTATTTACTAATCTTCCAAGAATAATCTTGTTTTAATGTGCTTTGTGGAAAAACCTTTGTTGTCTTAATTTTTTATAAAAGATCATAAATTAGAATAATTTTAGTTATCTCACTATTTTAGTTTCCTTTTTTACGTCCAGTACAACATGTTGCAAATTCTACTTGAAATCGTTTTTCCTTATCTTTTCACTGACATATTTTATTGCTTTCTGCGCAGAAAGCAGTTAATTTTTTTATAATATTAACATGAACTATCGATTTGACAAATCATACAGAAATATCATACGGTTACATGTGGTGTTTAATTTATATTTCTTTCTCTTACTTTTTTGAAAAAAACTATCTCATATTAATAATGACCATTTAAAGAAAACTACAGTGCTTTGCATAATTGTAGATGTGGTTAAAAATATTTATAGTGACGCAAATTATTATCTCCTAAATTTCATATACTTCACTCCATACATCTAATTTCCTGTAATCAAATTTCTCTGATATTTATGTGAATAATATTGTATGAATATTTTCTTTTCATTTTCGAATGTACTTAAATATTCATGTAAATGAATGTATATTACTGTAATGTTACTTTAAAAAATATCCATGTGTATTCCACGTTGAAGAAAAAATATCTACACAATGTTTTTCCCATTAATATCAACCAACATTAAAAACTCATTGTTTCCCATGATTGTGATCGAAAGAAATGGCATCACAAAGAGGAAAACTTATTAAATTTTTTATTATATTTTGGCAAAATTTTAATATGTACGTAAGCTTTAATAACTTAAATTGTAAAACTAATTCTGCATGTCATATCCATGTAACGGGAAATCCAGTTGTAAAAACATTTTATTGTTTTTGTTATTTATCTCCACACACAGTTGTCAACTCTCTTGCTAATAGCATACGAGAAGAACTTCTATACACAAGAGAAAGAAAGAAGCGCTTTGTGAAAATGGTGCAATATTATATCGAGAAAAGAACTATTACAAACAGCTACCAGCTGTGATAGTTTACTTAATTGTAGTTTTACAAATAGTGTTCGACCTAATGACAACTGTTTCCATTGTAAACGTCACATTCAATGTTCAATTTAAATCGTACTGCTTCTAGTTAAATTACACAATTTAGCGTTGTTGCCACGTCGCTGGAGAATATTCAGTTATGACTCAGCATAATTTAATTACTTGATTATTTTATTTGTGACTTTTTAAATGAAACATTACGTCAAAAATATAACTTCTGTACTTGAGAGTCAAATCACATAAAGATAAGTTTTTCAGCTAAAAGCGGTTATACGAAAATTATTATAATACTGGACCTCCCCCCCTCCCCCGCCCTTATTCATACAAGTTACATTAATCGGAATAATAATCAATAAAGGAATATGTTCAAGAAAAATAAAGATCTTGACAACAGTTCCAAAGTTTTACTCCGAAAATTTGCCTCTTTTACGGAAAATGATAAACACAAACTGTAAGCGAATAAAATTAATGCAATTTATTTTGGAATTATTATTTTAAAAAAATACTTTGTAAGTTAACGTTTCGATGTTGCGTAGAAAAACCCTCAAAAATTTATAACGATCTGTATCACTGTAACCATCATTTCCATCACCTATCTCTCCCACAAATGAAGAAAAATAAATGAAACTCTATTATTCTAAAACTTCGTGTGTGTGTGTGTATATATATATATATATATAAATATATATATATATGTGTATATATATATATATATATATATATATATATATATATATATATATATATATATATGTATATATATGGGATTGGGATACGGTTATTGGAATATCGAAACGCATGCCCTCTATTTCTTTCTAAACTGCTTAGATTTACCAAATACACAATGTAATCTTCCTATGCCAATATTAATTCCTGCCGACAGAGGTCTCTACTTTTTGAAAACAGCTGTTCTTAACGCTATCTATTATGTAGCTAGATCAACAGAAATATTTATATTCTATTAAAATATTAATCAAAGGCAAGTGATAGGTACTTGTTTATTACAAAAAAGATGAAATTTAACATCGTTCAGGATATTTCCTTCGAAGGGTCTCTTTTTTAAAGTCTGTATACACATTTCTATGCCCTACACACAGAGTTACAAAAATTGTATTTGTTTTTCTTCTACAGTAATCAAACCATGAAAGTCATACATAGGTTTTACAGTTCTGTTAGCTGTGTAGTTAATTGTTCTTAAAGAAGGAACCTTATTTTTTGCCTCCAAAAAGCAACATTTTCTTCCCCCGTAGAAACGTGATTCTGGAGGAAATTTTCCTGAATTTTTAATCGAGAAGACAAATTTGTGCTCTTGACTGACACAAAATCATTAAATTTTTTGCGTCAATAAAATAAGTTAATACTATTATCTTTAGAATTTAACTTACCATACAAATAATTAGATATTTCTTGTTTCGACCGAACGTATCTTTTCTAAAATCATACAAACTCTATTTATTAGTTCAGTAAAATATTTCCTTAGTTTTTTCATCAACATCCTTATCTAATTTATATTAGTGATGAGGCGGCAATTTTTTTTCAGACAAGTATCAAATGCGTTGGCTAAACTTGCTCAGGGCTGATTTGGAGATCAATTTACCAACAGTTTCATATTTTTTTAGCATCTTTAAAAAGCACAAATCTTAACTTGTTACCTCCACCGCTAGACTACATTCAAGCCTGGGTTTTACATGTTTAGCCGAAATGAATAAACAAACGTCTTGTAGTGCTCATTTATCCTTGGTGCTCATTTGGAAATGGAATTGCAGCAAACATATTTTCATAGAGTAAATAAATCTAGCCATCAATTTTGTTTGATGTATAGTTCCAGGAGGTCTGATTTTAATTTGTTTTTCTCATCATCTCCTCATAAAAAATAATAGATATAATCTGATAGTTCCGGATTATCTTTACGTATAATAAATTGTTCAATTATGGATTATAAATTCAACAATTTTTCAATTGACGTATTACGAAAACATTATTTGGTGAAGTCGGTATGTATTTCAACATCAGTAGGATTAATGCTGTCTCCAAACTTTTTGGACAATGGAATATCATGGCTGCTTGTGATTTTGTAGAATTTTGTTTCAAATACACATTTTAAGACCAGTTAGAGAACATGATGGCGGCAAGCGAAGAGTAGCAATTCTCTTTCAAGTGCTTGTTCTGAAAGTACATAAACTCCATTCAAGCGCCCTATATTAGATGAGGTTGTGTCATATCACCATATTTGTACCTTGTCATTGAGGTTTCAATCATAAAGTATGTTTGACCTAGCTTTAGCTTGATCTTGGTAGGAAGAGCTTTCCAATTTTGTTACAGCAAAAAATTCTTCCTTCTCTCTAAATGAAATAAGAATTAACAAGCGTTCTCCTTTAGAACTTCTCACACTCAGTCCAGGTAATAATTTTCCATCCCAATGAAATGCAACACTATCAAATTTTAAAACTTGTATTTCATAGATTCCGCTCTATCTTTTCTAGTTTGTACACGAATAGGTTGAGTAGAAAATTTCTTGATTCATAAATCATCGCAGCTGAGACCTAGTTCTTCTACTATAGTCTGAAGTATGTAAATATAATCCCTTATGCTTAATTGACATCTATCTAAAGCTACAACTAACCTAGACGTGATAAAATCTAAGTTAGTTGCAGTTTTAGATTGTCGCAGCTTTTAGTTTCTCCATCTTTTTGTAGTTACGGAAATTACGGATTTAGATGTCAATAGCAAAAGCTTTCATCAGAGCTGGTAAGTTGATCATGTTGTTCTTGAGGTTGTATAGAGTCTCGTGTAGTAAGAAATAACGACAAGCTCTTGGAACACATTGGCTGAAGTCGTTTTTCTATTCTTTAGTTTTCTCTGTCTTGCGCTTTTTTTTGGGTAACTTTTTTCCACACCCCTAAACACCCTGAAAGAATATATATATATATATATATATATATATATATATATATATATATATAATAGAACTTTTTGGGACCATCCAGACATATAAGCAAAACAGCGAACCTAGATAAAGCAGACAAAGAATAACACAAAGACAAGGCTATGTAATTTATCAAAAAATCAGAGTTAACAATAATTCTATCGATCAGTACAATGAATAATTCTGAGAAAATAACAAAATCTAACCAAAAAAATAAAAGTCGATGAGACCACAACTAAACGATTAAACGACTAAAGGCCAAACCACATAAATATATATATATACCTTATATATATATTATACCTCAAAGCATCCTATACGTAGGTATTGTTAAAATATCAGAGAAATAAATGAGCGAAATATAACTAAACATTCTATAAACAAACAAAATTTTAGAAAGTGAAGCAGTCAGTGTATGAATGTAAAAGGAAATAAGAGAAAAGAAAGATCAAAAGGCAGAAGTGCCAGAGATAGAAGAATTCAAAGTAAAATCCGAAGAACTTTGAAAACATTTGTGGTGCATAACCCTTAACAACTTTTCGAATCCACTAATGAGATTATTTTTACGCAATACGCTATTTGAGATATCAGAAAAGCTAATAATTATACGAAAACAGCCTCCTATTTTGATATAAGATCCATCTCTTACCTGTGTTTAGACACGGAATCATATTTTTAATCTCGTCGTCGCGCGCTTATATCTGAAGCCACGATTGTTACAATACATTTAATTATTAAATAATAACACACAAATAAATACAGCCATATTGCATCGGAAGATTTTCCATCTAACGTTCGCAAATCCTTGAAGCGAGATAAAAAGGTTTTATTGTCGTCTCACTGCTACATCCTGCACCGACGGGGCTTAACGCTAATGCCACCTTGAGGAGGGATAAAGATTCACCTCTAACCCTTTAATAATGTAAGGGTCGTCGTTGCCTTACATTTATTCTTATTCCAAACACCTCCAGTAATCAGTAAAATGTAAATAGTAGAGCTTTCTCAATCATCAATATTGAACAGATTAAAACAGATAATTTTAACATCATTCGTTGAAAGTCATGATAAAATCATTCTATTACGGATTAAATAGGTTTACTAAAGTAATAATAATGTTGAAATTATGATTTTATTGTAATACATTTTTTAAAGCGCACAAGACAATAACAAAATTTCATGACCGAATTAAGTTTATAAACAATTTTTGTATAATTAAATAGACACAGCACCAAAAAACAAAGTTTATATTATTTCTAAGTGAGCCAAAGTTCATAAACAAAAATTTGAGATTGAAACGCAAGCGAAGAAAAAATTAATTGTGTCGTCAAAAAATAAAAGTTCTTTAAAGATCTAAAGAAGTAATTCCTCCTAAATAAAAGTAAAAATCCTTAATAAGTTACGTGACGAAAAAAATACCTTGCTTCACTTGTTCGTATTTGTGGTGTAAACAGTTATTCATAGATTCGGTATTCTCAGCATATTTAAGTTTAAAAAATGTATGCACACATGTATTTTCTTTAATTTCGCATACATAACATTTATGTACATAATTGTGGTATATGTGGTTTATCCTGTAATTTTCTTTGTTCCACCGCAGCAAAGTAAATGAAACTTGAACTGTGTATATCTCATAAAAGTTCATTACATTTTCATAGGACTAACTTGCTAGGGCGATTCATTGCTATTTAACTCTTTTCTCTACGGACTTTTATTTCTGCACAAATTTTAGTGATGTGCAACAATTTACATTAATATTCTAAATTATCAAAAATCTTCAAAGCTCGTAAAATTATGTAATGTTCCATTAAACTTCACTCAACTTTAATGATTGCTTGCATTAATTCCACATAAAATTGTTTTAATTACGGCAGGAATAATGATTAATATTATAATCCGAAAATTGTTTTAGTGAATAATTTTTAATTATAATAGTTCTTCTTTTTATGTTAACTAAATTTCCAGTGAAAAATATAAAAATTGTGTGAAACTTTCTTCTGTATTTAATATTTTCTATGTTTTATGATATCTATTATATGACTACCTAGTTTTAATTATAAAAATGAATGGAGGAGCCGAATTAGATTGTATCATATCATATTCTGACATCCATAAAACTAGAAAGATGGGAAAAGGGCGAAAATATTTATTATCATTTATAACCGGGAAAAACGTTGGCAAGCGCAGGCGATATGTTTCCCCACTAGTCCTGAGTCTATTCTATATATGTTGTATAATATTAAAGTTTACTATGAAAATTATTTATGAACCTTTAATTGACACTATTCTTTTCAGAGAGTTCATATCACTTCAAATTTTCACAGAATCATTAATGGCGTAATTTTTATATAAGTTCAATGAGGATTTTTGGAATTACGTAAAGTAATATTTATGTAAGAATCGTATTTTTAATGTATGAAAAAGTTACAAATGTTCAAAATATTTCCAGTTTAAGCGTGTAATGCACAAAATCATTGATGTAAAAAATATATTAGAGACAAAATATATTTATTTTCATTCGATTAAATTTGTTCAATTTTTATTTGAAGTTCGATTTATTAACAATTAAAAATACATGTGACAACATAAAATGAAGTAGACATTTTTTTTTCAGATTAATGTATAGGAGGAATCGAGTGAAAATATTTCCAAAAAATCAAATATTATTTGGTCGATTAATTAACCAGAAAAGGGGTAAACTACACGCCCACTAATATCAAAACCATTTATTTTAAATGGCCAGAATAACTATTATCTTCCAACAACATCTTAACAACATTACAACTTAACAACATCAAGTATTGGTAATATTTGGATAGGATCACACGCTTGTTTGGTTTTGTTTAGATTTGGCAGGGTTTGTTTAGATTGTCTTAAATTTTTTGGTTTTATTTCATGTTAAGTTCAACTTTAGATTGAATTTAAGGCAATGCGTTCACGTGTCGTGTTTTTATTCAATTTGACTTAGGTTTTTAAGAAACGAGTTGACTATTTCGAATATAATTTTCATTCAATTCAAATCACATCAAAGTGGCAATAATTATGATTTAGAGTTTGGGTTACTTTATATTTGGACTTTGTTTTGTTTATGAAGTGGAATGAAATTTTTCCCCATTACTTTTGTTTTGGAGTTTATTCTTAATTTTGGTTTGATTTGATTTCAATTAGATTCGAATTGGGTTGAACTAAGTCGTACTATTCGGATTTGAGATTAGCATGGTTACACTTTATATCTAGTTTGACTATAGCTTTGCATTTACAATTTGAGATACACTAATTTAGAAGGTATTTTTCAATTAAACATTTTAAGAAAAATTAAAAACCAAGTGACCAAAAGGTGCGTGCCGCCATGCGTTTTTTGCGTCTTTAAACAGTAAATTTACCCATTTTCTATTCTATCACCAAAGATAAGCAACATCGATTGTGTTTAGTATTTGTAAAAGTGTATGGAAATTCTTCGAGTAGTTGACATTTTATTTAATACCTTTGCGACATTTTATAACTTATTAGAGAAATAAATGTAATTTTCGGAAAATTTTTCAAAAATGAAAAATTTAAATATTAAGTTACCATTTCAGGGTTGCACAATGGCAACAAGAGACGACGCGGATGAACACAGGTGTGCTTAAACCGTCCCTCAAATACAATACAGCGCGTTCTGTTATACCCGTCATTTGCCTAAATGCTCTACACCTCCGTTGTTACAAGATTACAAGGCAAGTTTTGGAAACAATTAAACATTCCGTAACAAGCCGTATTGAATTTTTTGGAAGTTCGCCAGCAGTTTTAAATTCATTTTATTATTATATTAGACTTGTATAATTTTCGATTTCTATGTACAATAGTGAAAATTTAATTTGCAAAAAAAATGTGAACGTTCGTCCGTCTTTACTATTTGTTCAAAACTACAGAATAGATGGAGCTAACATTTTTCAAAAATATATATGCAAAGTATCTACTAAAATTACATTAAATCTCACAATAAGGAATTCTATTAAATTTTAATTTCACTTAAAATCTATACAAAAAGTTTTATTAAGGTTTTCCGCACAGAAGCAGTACCCTTGATTCTTCTCTCATATATATTATTGAAATAAACCACATAATAATATATTTCAAACAGATAACAAAAAAACCGGCATTCAACAAAATTTATGGTAAATTTAATTCCTAATAAAAAATAAATTTTTGGTACATCCGTTTTTGCCAATTATATGTTGTTTATGTTGTGGTATATTTGCTAATGTATTTTATGCAAATTTACTGTTATATGCATTTTTTGTTTTATAATTAAGAGCAAAAGTTAAAATTATAAAAAAAAGGTGTCTTTATTTTTTTTTTAACTTATACACTATTACAGCTATTAGAAAATAAAAACAATGCTGACAGCATTGTTTTAACTTAAAATAAAAAGACAGAATTATTCAAGGTCGGAAGAGCTTCAAACTCGAAAGAACATATTTAGGATCACGCAGCAGATTCGTTACTTCATGCGTTTAAAAGTTAATGCGTAGTAATACAATTTATAAGAACATTTATTATTAAAATCAAAAAAATTAAAATATAGCATAAAAATAACACAGACACTTTGCACGACCGACTGAATATGAGGCAAATTCCTATGCCAGTGTGTCCAAGAAACAGTTTAAATTTATTATTTATAAAAAGATATTTCAGGGTATTATTGCGAGAATTTAGATCGAACAATTATGAAATATTACAGACTATTAGGGATTTTTTGTACATAGGGCGAAAAGCTCGAAAAGAATTTAATATCCTAGTATAGTAAGTTAACATGTTATTAAGTGACATGTTTAAATATTATTGACTTGACTTTCTTGTTTATAAGAAAATATTTCGATTTCTAATTTAACTTATGTTATTCGTTATGTATGAATATTATTGTTAAATTAGTTGGCACATATAGCTTTTAAGCTGCACGAAAACCGGCATCAACAATCTCGGCTCGTCGGTTCCCTGTTAAATAATCAGCACATGTGATTTATATATCCTCCCGTTTATACATATGCCACACTTACTAAATATTCAAGTCTTGAATTGAATATATTTGGCGTTAATTTTGTGAAAAATCATTGTTCGCAATTGATTATTTAAGTATGTTTAAAATATATTAAACTATTCTATAAACATGAAACAGTTGCTTTAATATATCTAAACTTTGTTATTCCAGCAACAAAATTCAGACAACTTATATTTTGTATTAAATAACTGTCAAAATATAGGAAATACATTTTTTGTCCTCTTGTACAAAATTCAGCATTTGGTGACTTTTTCATACTTTATCTGACAAAAAATTCCCTTGCAATGAACACTTTATATTTTGGATTAATCACTAAAGTCATTAAAGGTAAGTGCATTTATTGAAACAATATGACATTTGATAGGATTACTTATTCTATTCGACACACTAAATATAAATATGCCTAATTATTAAAATTAGCGACTCGTGCGATAAAATTCGTAGTCAGAATATAGTTTATTTTAGTCCTAAATGTAACCCAGAAAATTAGAGAACTTATAGTTTGGAAAATAATATTTTCTGTTCTTATCGATTTAACGCTTCACTTGTACCATTAAAAGAGCGCTTTATCGTACACAAATCTTAGCGCGCCTTAGCAATAATTTTATTTATTTTGAAATAAAATTAAGGTTACATTTAGGACTAAAATAAACTATATTCTGACTACGAATTTTATCGCACGAGTCGCTAATTTTAATAATTAGGCATATTTATATTTAGTGTGTCGAATAGAATAAGTAATCCTATCAAATGTCATATTGTTTCAATAAATGCACTTACCTTTAATGACTTTAGTGATTAATCCAAAATATAAAGTGTTCATTGCAAGGGAGACTACAGCATATTTATCTCTCAAGTTACGGAACAAACGAGGATACTGTGATCAGATAATTTAGAAAATCTATTTTTTTATTATTTTAAATAACTACATACAAATATTTATATTTCGTACTAAACATTGTTCGATTTGTAATTAATTGTGTTTAACATTATTCTCAACGAATAATATTAAATTTATATTTTTGTTATTCAATACATACAATATGGACAAATGTAATATATACAAATATAACATATAATAAAGAATACAAAAAATTGCTTAGCTATTATTTCTTCATGGCATCAGCTTTCAGAATTTAATCATACAAGAATTTTACAATTTTCTGGGATATTCAACAAATATATTATGATGAGACAAAGTGAATTCCTTTAAATATATTTTCCTTACCGATTTTAGTATCGTCAAATTTGTCATTATTAATTAATTATTGTCGCGTAATTAATTTCTTGTCATGACTAAAGTATCTGTAAAATATTTTTTAACTATATTGAAGGAATAAAATATATTTACGACACATAATTCATTCTTGTAAAATATGTTCCGTTCAAATATTTATAATAAATAAAAACATTTCGACAAGCCTATGTAAAAAAACTTAGCACTCTTCCCAAAACGTTTACATTATGTTAAATAATATTTTTAGTTTTCTGAATTATGAGAAGCAGTCCACGTTATTTTTTCACACATTGATTCATTATATCGTAAGACGCACGTAGTCCACGTTATTTTTTCACACATTGATTCATTATATTATTGTGTAAAAAAATTAATTCGCTGGTATCAAAGCATGTTTAGTATATCCTTTTTTTACCACTATCATATTTCTTCACCGATTTTTAATGTTTAAATACTTAAAAATGCAACACTTACCTAGCGACAAAAATCGCACAGCAGCGTAAATCTGAAATGTACAAAAAGCAACTTGTGTTTTTGTGTTTTTATCAATATATTTTATTATTTCAACAACAATAAAAATATTTGTTAACTAATATATTTCTTTGCTTGTAAATATAATTACGTATATTTTATTTTATGTTTTATTACCCATTTTTTTTATTAAACAGTGACAATTATAAATATTTCATACATTTTAAAGACATATCGTATGGTTTGAAAATATGAGTAAATGAACTTTATCATCAAAAATCGTTCTAATTTTTTCTAACACTAAATATTGCTTAGTACGTAACTATTACATGTAAATTAAATTCTCAACAAAACTTCGACGAAAGTACCCGATAAAAATGAGAAGAAATATTCACTGACACCTGAAAGAAAATACTCGCCAAAACTTCTTTCTTGAATTAATACAATTTATTAAAGTAAAGAGATTAAAGCATCACACGCGCTGATATAATAAAACTTTGCCTCGTAAGTCCATCAAACTCATGCAACTAACATAGTCGAAAATGTGAAATGTAAATTGATCAACGCTTGAATGTATGTGAGCAACAAAATTGGTGCGTATTTTTTGTTTAATTCACTTTTTTCGTGACGATGTACTTTGCGAACAAAAATATTTACAAATTTACTGTTGCACTTGATATTGCATTTACTGAATACTTCATGTCAGTGCAATGAGGTGCAATCTGAAAGTGCTCCGCTAACGCTCTGGTAGACGAATAGAAATTATTGAACAGTAAAGTGCAAAGTATTCGTCATCATGAAATACGTCAAACATTTACTAATTTTTGCCAATACCTTTTGAGAAAAATATATGAAGGTACGACCAAAAAACAGGTACAATTTAAAATAAAAAATAGGCTGGAATTATTACAACTATATATGTATATGTTAAAAGAAGGAAATGCCAGTAACTTTACAAGACACACTTAATTTAGTGACTTTACAATTGCCAGTCTCATTTGTGGTATATATAAATATTATCTACTGTCGAATATACGCATCTCAATAAAACTAAAATAACAATGTCAAAAGTTATATCATTATAGGTACACACACTGAAAAGCTGCGTGCTAAAATAAATAAAAGAAATAAGCTGGAACGTTTCAGAAATTTTAACCTGAAAGCACTTGCTCTATAAGTTTAATAAAATGACGTAAAATATACACATTAGATTTAAAAAAAAACAAATGTTGTTATTACTCGGAAACAATACTTAAAAAAGCTAGCCTTGGAACTAGTACATTCACAAATTATATGGAGGAGTACTATACATTATCTGTCGTATCCTCTTCGAGAAGTTGTAAAATGGAAATCTCAAATACTGAGAAACCCAATGGTATCCATGAAGTTTGCCTAATACGCAAAAATCGCAAACAAAGAAATCATGAATGTTACTGTCAAAATTTTTTATATACTGAAAGTGCTGTTACATTTCATGAGGTGAAAAGCTCACGTATATGATCGAGATTAATATACTGAATTTAAATAATTAGAACCTTTTGTTTTGTTTCTTGTTCTTATTTTTCTTAGAGTGCCTTACAAAGGCTGAAAATTTTATGTTCCTTAGTTTGTTACTACAAACAAATATATTATAATAGTTTTATAGTTCAAATAAATATCGAAATTAGTGAAACATAAGTCTTTCGTTACAAAACCAATAAGAAATATCCATATTTACATGAATTAAATACATTTCAGACGAGATATTGAGTTCAGAATAAAATGCTGAAAACGCGAATGCCTTTTGAGGCCACGAGTATCGCGGTTTAAAGCGGGCGTAATTTCTGAGTTCGACCTCTTATAATTTTTAAACAAATTCACTGCTCTCTGATCCTATCAGAGAGTAGGTAAATTGTTTAAAAATTACAAGTTTTCTCAAATATGTTTTTAAACAGAACAATAAAATTAATTTTTTGTAAGTACAGGGTGTCCAGTGGCAGATTTCAAAGTTTGAACAAACATAGTTTCTGCACGCAACACATAAAAGGGCTCGGGTGGCGTCGTTAGAAGCGCAAGCGGTGCGGATGTTTTAGTAGCCATGGAACAGTGGACTGGAGAGCACCGCGCTTTTGCCGTCGAGGCGTACATTTCGAGTAGATTTTCGCTATCTGTAGCACACCGTCGATTTAATAATCGTTACAGTATTCGTCGATTACGTGATGGACCATCGATCAACCTCATTCAGTCATGGGTAGCAAGGTTCAGAGCTACAGGATCAACATTAAATAGGCCCAGGCCAGGACGTACACCATTGGTGGCCACGGATGAAAATGTCGAGCGTGTTATGGTTTCTGTCGTTAAAAATCCCCGTATATCACTGCGTACACTTTCATCGATATTGGGAATTCCGAAATCAACAGTACAGGTAATAATGCGAAAAAAGCTCAAGATCCATCCATATAAAATTGAAAAAACGAGCAATACTGAAAATGCATTTAAACATTTTTCATTCTCTATACTATTTATGCAATACGGATTTATTTGTCTTCTTGATATTTAAAAATACTTACGTATCTAATTAATATATTTAAGAATACATATATCGATTTAATTTCTTTTGGCGTGGGGTCAAAACTGTTCATCCAATTATTAAAATGGAAGCCTAAAATGTCACCGAACATAACAATTCTAATACACAATCGTCCTTAATAATTAACAATAGTAAAAAACAATTAAGTAATAATTAAAAAGTAAATGCCAAACCAAAACATCGAAGATACTTTTCACAACACTAGAACTGACAAACTTCGGGCTGAGATAGAAAATTTTCCTAGAAGAAGAATAGAAAAAGAAGGAAATAATTTAAGACGCCATAAAACAAAAACACGTTTCACTTTCCTGTCATAAAACGAGATTACGCCATGTTCACACTATGAAATTTACTTGCAAGTTTTTATGTTCCGAGGATAATATTACAATTTTTCAATCAAAATATATAGTTTATGAATAGAAGACATGAGTGAATTATACAAATACACTATCTTAGGTTGTAATAATTAATTTACAATATAAATATAAAAAAATATTCTCTCGTAATCCAAAACGATGATATGAAGGCATGATTAAAATACGAATAATTAATTTCCATTGAAAATGTGTTTTTTTGTAACACCAAACGCATTCTACTGAACGATCTAACTAACCTAATGCCTTAAAAAAATATCGGCTAAGGAATTTTGGATCGAAAAAGAATTTAAACCTATAACCTGCACTCTTACATTCATAAAAATATTTTTTGTATTAATTTGTCGATTAATACATCCGCCAAGTTTTTTTATCAGTTTTCAGAAAGTTTTAGAAAGTTCTTGAATATTTCTGGCAGGTTACATGAGAAATGTGACTTTTGATATTCTGTTTAGATAGAAAGCGAATTGAGGAGTATAAAAAAAATTTGAAGAAAGTAATGTCGAGTCTTGCCTTATTACTTACGTTTAAGTCGAAAAGCAAGCATAATAATACGCAATATGTACAAAATGATTGGTAAAGACGTATTCTTCTATGACACAACCTAGTATTGGTTCTAAAGATGAAAAGAAGGAAATATTGATCACGGCCACTAGCTAAATTTAATTTAAAAATATTAAAAATTCTTAATAAAACAGATACTTCAGAGCTACTCTCCCGCTCTTGTAAAGAATAAAAAAAACCTATTAAACACGATTGAAACTCGTGCTACGAGGGTTCCTTACACATTTACGCATTTATAAAAATTTAATGGTACTTTAGATTTCTATCAATCTACAAAACTTTAATTTGTTTAAATATATTTTTTACTAAATCTCTTCACCGTGGTGTGTTGGGTTGAGCGCAAGACACACACCGCGAGGACCCGGGTTCGATTCCCGGCCGCTCATCAAGCGGGACTGGAAGAAGTCCAACCTTTCGAGGCTTTGGCAACCATTTTTCTATATGAGATCTCATTCATCTCATGTGGACACGACAACAACAACAACTAAATCTCTTACAGACGTATATTTGAAAAGTAATTTTTATGTGATATAATTCCAAATTAACAACAATTTTTTTCTTTATTTTTGCTGTGAAAGTTTGCTATGAGCCAAATTTCATGATAGATGTTGATTTACAAGCGAGTGTCAAAATATACGGCATGAATGGTCATATTTTTAGGGTTCTTTTTAATTGTGTTGACTTAGAAGCTTGATTTTTTTACAGCTCTATGAGACCGTAGATAACTGGTAGCTTAAGTATTTAGTATTAATTTTAACTTGATAACTCAACGCGTTCCACCGTATTAAAGCCCTAGAAGACAACCTGAAGTAAGTATCACATATAGAAAATAAAACTCTAATTACTCACGGTTTTGGATAACTATAATCGTTTTTCATTGAGTATTTAACTGATACGTATCACAGAGGTTTATTACAGAATTCCACTTTATATATCATTTATAGAGAAATTGTTAAAAAGCTATTTTCATTATTGAATTGTGTTGTCCAAAAAAATATAACTTTGAGATCTATTTTCATACATAAATAAAATATATCTGAATGTAAATACAATTATCAAACGGTATTGCATGCTGATAAAGTCTAACGTTTTGTCAGTAAGGAACAATATATAGTTACAACAATCTATGGAATTTCGTGACAATTTCTTAAACTTAATATAACATTTTAACGAAAGTGTGAAATAAAATAATTGTGATAAATGAAAATACTTAACAGCAATACAAGGCAATTGACTGTCAAAGTCAGATATTTGCATGAGAAAATAAATTATTATATTAAAGCGTACAAAATGAGTTTCTTCTTAACTCTCACTGAGTGTCTTGAATGTAGATATCTGACCGAGATTTTTTAATCACTACAGATAATAATATGAAGCAAAAATCAAAGGGAAACCCGATAACTTAAAAATACTTTGAATCAAAAAGACAACAAACTGCACTTAGTATGCTCGAAATACTAATGCTATAAATAAAAGCAAATAAACAATTAGATAAATTTATATCAAATGATAACTTTGCTCTCATGTCACAGAGTATGTTTCTCAATTACAATTGCTTACAAACTTTATAACATGACATATTATATTATGCCAAGAACCTACGGTGCCCCATAAGACAGGTTATACTGATATGCAGATATATTTTCGGTTAGAGATCTGCTTAATGAATAGAGCTAGCCATTCGTGATGAAATGGATGTGCTTAAAATAAACTTCACGTAAAAGTATAAAGAGTGGCTGTGAGGAGTTTAAAGTTATAATTCCACATACAGGAGACATTTTTTTTCAGTTTTTGACTATCAGAGTGACGTTTGATTATAAGAACACATACATCAGTAGGAAAGACTGCACTATCTATATTATAGGTTACCTATTAATGAGTTATTATACACACACACACACACACACACATATATATATATATATATATATATATACATATATACATAGACACACACATACGGGAAATGTTGAGAATCTTTTTAAATTTCATGACAGAATATTAGGCGTTGAATGTCATGTTCCCGTCCATGGGAGGGTCCCACTTTTCTAGTTTTTATCAGTTCCGATCACCATTTGTCATAATATCTACATTAAGTGGAACTACCAATCACTACACACCTAACGAACTATAACTCATTCATGGTTAAAGTTGGTAAGATATCCAAATTGAGGACAAATCTACGTGGAAATATATTAGGAATTGAATATTACATTGTTGCCAAGAGCAGCGCACGATTTTTTCCAATTTTTCGTAATTACAATTTTTATCAAACATAGACACAGATTTTACGCTTAATGAGATTCAAATTATTAAGTTATAAATAAAACTGACGACTAATAAATTTTCACAGTAATAATCAAAAAACTACGAAATCAACGTTGGTCTATATTATATGAAACATCTTAGCACCTTTCTAATAAGCATTGTGATAATAGATTAAAAACTAATAAAATATTTTGTGATACCACATTAGACAGAAAGATCAAAAATTTCATTAAACACTTCCTGTAATTCTAAAGCAGAATAAATTTTAATTTCGTCGACTAATAGTTATTGGACAGAACTTGGACTTATTGCATACACTGAAGCACCTTCTTCGCCTATGGGTGTGCCAATAATACTTCTCCGTAAAATCGTATTTCCTATACTCACAATTTTTTGCCAATTTTACACGGAAATAGAGATCCTGTTATAGTGGTAAATGACAAAATTATCTTATGTCATCATACAAAATATTTTTTAAATGAGATTTGTATCCGCATATAGTAAATATACTCTACCAAAAGGTTTTTACCCAGGTTAATATGAATGATATATAATGTTGAATAAAATATATAATGTTGAGTAATATTATTAATCCGTATTGGGTTTATTAAAAAGTTTATATATTAATAATTGAAAATAATTTTATAAATTATGATATTTAAATTACACGGTTTGTACTAAAAAAATGATCGTGAAAAGAGTTCTCGCCTCTACTCGTTCAATTCTAAATAAAAGTTGACAAGTGGCTATGAAATATAAAGGCAATACCATGGTTAATTGGACAGCTGATAGAAGAGGTTCTTAATTAACATTAAAACTTAGACTTAGTTAATAATGTGATCAAAGTATCGAAAAAAAACGCAAATATAATTATGTCAAGCACTACTTTTGATCAAATTATTTTATACCGAAAACTAATTTAATCACTTTGTAATTTTTAAATATTAAAATAATTTAAAATAACGAATAACATTAGAAAATGTGATTACAGATATAGACATTGCAAGAAAAAATACAACAAAAAATGTTTTGGAATTTTGTAAATTTATTGAGAGCTTGTACTAACAAGGTAGAAAAGCATTTTAAAATAATGAAGTAAATTGTTCAATTAGTTTTATTTCACTTGTCATGCCAACGCGACAAAAGCAGTTTTGGGTAAAAACTTCATTAAATTTTTATATATAGACAATTCAAAGTTAATGTACAAACTTACAGTCAGACACGAATGTAATTCGCATGTTTTGCGTCAAAGAGCTCTTTCAATCTCGAAAATATTCATTTAAGAATGTCAACCTTCGTTGTTTCCTTCAACTCCCTCCTGCATTCCCGAGCAGTTTTCTTCATCATTTAAACATATTTCTGCGCAAATATCAGTATCGTCTTTATTCCAGAAAATATAAGCTATATGATATCTGCTTCTAATAATTTTATCTAATATTTTTAATATAGTATATAAATAGATATTACACCACTCGTGGGAACCCTCGATCAAGATTTGAAATACACTTCAAATGTTACGTCATTTATTCTAATGTTTCAATTTCTCATTATGAAAACTGTTCTTTGAATAACTCATTGTAAGTATTAATAAAATGAAGAATTAAAGTATCTCTCTTTACGTAAATATCTAATCAAACATTTAAAACCACAGTAGACCAATACGATCAGACTCAATAAAATTGACACTGGTTATATCTATAAATTAATACGTGAAGCAAAAACTTTGAACCCTTTTTACGAAAATTGCGCGGACGGAGGAGTATGAAATTTGGCACAGTTAAAGTTTGTATGGAGGAGTACGGAAAGCTAAAATTTTTAAATAATAATGCATAATAAACACATTAAAAAAACATTACACATACTACCATGCGTTTGACACACACACACAAACATGTATATACACACATATTGACATATAAGTTGTCCATAATTTTAATTTTCCGCTGGCTTTCCATTGTAGTTTCTCTGCCAGACAGTTTCTAAGTTACTGTGCTTCAAATTTTTTATTTTCCTATATATAGTTACATATAGTATAGGTAAAAAATTTGACCTTTTATCTGAAATTAGAGTTATTACGATTTAATAAAAAATTATTCGATTTTCTAAAGATTAATAATAACCATAATTTAAAGGTTAATAATAACCAAAATATTTTAATGCAAAGCAAAACCTTTATACTCCTTTTTACGAATATTACGCGTCCGGAGGAGTATGAAATTTGGCACAGTTAAAGTTCATATGGAGAAGAGTGCTGAAAGCTAATATTTTTACATAGAAAGAGATATATAGATTTTTATTAGAAATACATGCGTTTGACACACACACATATGTACTATTTTGTTTATGGTTGAAGTCTATGGTCACACTGAGATTAATATTATTTGTCCATAGTCTTACTGAATGTCAAAAATAATCATAATTATGATAATGTCATATTCATAGTTTGTTTCGCATACACATATTAATAGACTAAACGCAAATTTAAGTAATATTAATAGTTTACAAATCAAGAAGTAATTTTTAGAGATACATATAAATGTGCACTAAATGTAATTCCAAGACTTTTTCATAGTTATGATTGTGGATTAATGGATTTACAATGCAGGTTTTTCAATGCGAAACGTTTTGAATCTGAAGTGACTTTAAGTGACAGGACTGAATTCACTTAATGTTGTCATAAGTGTAAAGTAATTTTACCGCCCTTAAGTCAAAATGGATATTTTAAATCATTGTATTATGGACTTATTTCAAATGAACCTTCAATCAAAAATAAGGCAAAAAATTATTTTGAAAACATTCGCAAATATAATTCATAATTTGCTATGGTTAGCCCAGAAGCTAAAATTTGCGGGGCAGTTACAAGTGGAGTGTATCATTTCAAAAACATAATGCTTTTATCACAGATCAGGTTCAATGAATTCGGCATATGATCGCTAACCATGTTGTGCGCAATTCGATTTTTATGACGTCGACATTATCAATTATAGATTACAACAATATTTTAATCAAACATGCAATAACAATATAATGCGCAAAATATCTCTTGAATTGGAACGCAGTAATCCTTTGGTTCGGTCATTCATTACAATGAAACATCATTGTCACAGAGTTGAAAATAAAAAAAAGAAATTTGGATGCTCATTAAAGTAAATCATGATTTAAATCAACGCCATTTCAATGATGCAGTTCAAACTGATGAAGCAGTAATATTTAGTATAGTTGATGGTGAGCCACCTTTGAACGAAATATGATTTCATTTTCAAAAGTTAATAGTATCATCAAAAATATCTCAATTTTAAATTTATCATTAGACCCTTGAGCACATCCATTACTTTTTCCAAATGGTGATACTGGGTGGCATATCAATATTCCTCATAACGTACCAACTATATCTAATTCAAGAGCACCCAGAAAAAAATTAGCCATGCTTCAGTATGCAGCCTATCGACTTACGATTAGAGAAGATTTCAGCATGTAGCACCATTCACAAAAAATTATTTCTGCAGTGGATAGTTAATATGTATGTGAGAATAGAGGGCTCAAGATTACATTGAGAGCAAGATAAAATTGTTAATGCTATAGATATTGATAAAGTTGTATCTGCGGAGATTCCTCACATTGAAACACATCCAACATTACATAAATATGTTGTAAAACATATGATGCATGGTCCATGCAGAGTACTTAATCCTAATTCTGTATGTATGAGAGATGGAAAATGTATAAAAGAGTATCCAAAACGATTTAATGAAACTACATGTGAATCGTTAAATGGGTATCCATTATACAGAAGACGTGATAATGGTATTAATGCAGAAGTTCGTGGCCTTGACAAACGGTATGATGTACCATACAATCCATATTTACTTGCTAAATTTAATTGCCATATAAATGTTGAAGTATGTACTACAGTCAAAAGTGTCAAATACATTTATAAATATGTGTATAAAGGCTATGACAGTACATCTGTTGAAGTAGAGTCTGGTGGAAATGAACAAGTCTCAAAATATAGAAATTAATGAAGTTACCAATTTTTTAATTGGTCGTTATGTCAGATCAACAGAAGCCATATGGCGCATCTATGAATTACCAATGCATTTTCAGTCACATACTATAATCAGACTTGATATTCATTTAGCGCGTCGACAGAATGTATACTTCCGAGAAGGGCAAGAACGTCAAGTAATTGATAATAAAAGACAAACAAAATTTTTAGCATTTTTTGAGTTGAATCGATCAGATCCATCAGCACGAGAGTATAAATATACTGAAATTCCTATGCATTATGTGTGGGAAGATTCCCGAAATAAATGGAAGAAGACTAGTAGTGATAAAATCATTACTAGGATATATGTAGTGTCACCAAAAGATAGCAAACTTTTTCACTTACGACTGCTTTTATTACATGTCTGTGGTCCGAAATCATTCGAGGATGTTAGAACATAAAATGAATTTTTATACCCTTCTTTTGTTGAAGCGTGCCATGCTCGGAATAGTTTCAAATGATAATGAATGGCGGAAATGTTTAAATTAATCAAAAGAATTACATTCACCAAAACAGATGCGGAATTTATTTGGTTACATTTGTATAATAAATGTGCCAGCCAATGCATTAGCGTTATGGAATGAATTTAAAGTATATCTTAGTGAAGATTTTCTAAGACTTTACGACGAAGAAGTATCCTTTAATAGAGCTCTATTAGAAATTGATGGTATTTTGAATGCTCATAATTTGTCCTGTCAAATTCTTGGTTTACCAGTTCCCACATACTCGCAGAGAATAGAAGAAGAAAATACTATTGAAATAATAGAACAAGAGATGCTGTTTTGTGAGTATTATGAAAGTGAAAATATTGAACAGCATAATCTTATTGATCAAGTTATTCGTGACATTTTGTTTCATGATACTGGATCCAATGTTTTTTGTTTAACCGCTCACGCTGGTTGTGGCAAAACAATCGCTCAAACAGCATTAATTCATAAATTAAATTCGCTTAATCTACGTTGTATTCCAACTGCGTTCAGTGGCATAGCTTCAACTTTATTACTTG
The DNA here is from genome assembly GCA_039881145.1 of Druceiella hillmani. Taxonomy (NCBI): domain Eukaryota; kingdom Metazoa; phylum Arthropoda; class Insecta; order Lepidoptera; family Hepialidae; genus Druceiella; species Druceiella hillmani. Next base: position 4,664,879 of record JAYKKI010000121.1, read on the forward strand.
GAGGTAGGACTTTACACAATGTGTTTAAATTGCCTATACCCATTTTACAAAATTCTGTATCAAATATCACTGCAAATAGTAGCTACGGTAGTTTCATAAATTCATCATCATTGATAATTATTTATGAAGTTTCTATATGTCCTTTGCAAGTATTGAAAATCATAGATAGATTATTGCGTGATCTATGTGATGAAAACGATAAACATAGAGTGTTTGGAGGAAAAACTATACTTCTGTGCGATGATTTTCGGCAAATTTTACCAGTAATCCCACATGGATCACGTGGAACTTTAATTGAAAATTGTATTACAAGTTGGCATAAATTTCTTAATTTTCATAAAGTTACATTTACTCGAAATATGAGAGCTTTACCAAGTGAAATAGAATTTGTAGAATTCTTGAAAAAAATTGGTAATTATGTGGCCCCACAATTTCCTCAGTTTGGTAAAAATGTTATTGAAATACCTCATCAATTAATAGGAGATAAAAACAATATTATTTATGAGGTATATGGAAATATTTCCAATAACATACTCTCAGAAAATATATTGAACTCTGTTATTTTAGCACCTACAAATGACGATTGTACTTTGATTAATACTTAATTAAATTCCTGGTGAACAGCGAACATATCATAGCTATGATAAAATAATTTGTGATAATGACAATGACAGCAATAACTATCCAGTAGAGTTTTTAAATTCTTAGTCTGTTAGTGGTTTACCACCGCATAAGTTAGTATTGACAGTTAATTGCATAGTTTTATTGATCAGAAACTTAAATACTAAGGACGCATTAGTCAATGGAACAAGAATGCGCATCAAATTTAAGCATCGAAATTCAATAGATTGCGAAGTTTTAACTGGGACCGCACGCAGTAAGATAATTTTGATTCCACGTATAAATTTAACGTACTCTGGAACTATTTTACCGTTTAAATTTCAAAGAACACAATTTCCTATAATACCGGCATTTGCGATGATAATAAATAAGTCTCAAGGACAAACATTCCAAAAGGTTGGAATTTTATTGAATAGGCCAGTTTTCACACATGGGCAATTGTAAGTCGCAGTAAGTAGAGTCTGTTCATTTGATGGTTTAAGGTTTTATATTTCCGCATATAACGGTCAAGGACGTTTAGCAAACAATGAAAGAGTTTTTACAAAAAACATTGTTTTCAGAGAAGTTTTAAATCGTTAATTATATTATCCCAATATGCGATAAAAAATGCTATTTAATGGAGAGCCTTCTTTGCCGCATAATTTTTTTATTTCGCATCATCTTACAGCATGTTCTATTTTAATAATTTTTTTTAAAATAGGTATTCTTTATTTTTCTCCTTTTTGAATTCCATATAATTTATTTTTTTTAAATAGGAAAATAACAGCGTTGGCGAAATCTGTGGTTATAGTAGTATATATTCTTTGACAATAGAACCTTAATAATGTTTGAACATTATATTTTAATAATTTATATTAAATAACTTCTAATTTAAATTTATTATGGTCGAATTTCGACCACTGGGCGACCACTAGTCTTAGAAATTCGGCAAGTGTATATATATATATATATATATATATATATATATATGTCTGTGTGTGTGTGTATATATGACATGAAAAGGTAACTTGATTGTTTAAAAAAGAAGGAAAAACACCTTACTTGAAGAACCGATGTGAAGAGGGATTATAGAGGATCTGAAGTTAGGAAGGGCGAAGTGATTTTGCCGGATAACTTTTTGGAACGTACATGGACAATGTATTCCTGGTGTTGAGTTCTAATTAATGACTTAGCAGGCAAAGAATATTCGTAAATGAACGAACCATGTTACGAGGTAGGTTTTTTTATGTAAACCCGATTCATTTGCAGTTGAGAAAGTAAATGTCTGGCGTCGTCGTAAGAAGGTATGGGTAGGTGGTCCAAAATGTTATAAAATAATCATAAAATACGAAGATTAGTATAATCACCGACTTGCGCTATGATATACATTCACAACCCTGGTCATACTTGTCAGACGAAATATAGAACAAACTGACTAAAAGGACAACTGAACTTTGGGTTGATTATACTACCAGACTTCACACTGAAATCAAATAAATGAATAGTGAATAATTACAAAATTTAACTTTATCTATTTTAACAAAAATTAATAAGAGGTATAGTTTTATTTATTTGTATGATAATAAAAATTAATTAACTTCTCCATGAACATTCACACAAAACTTAAATATTCAGTCATTTGTATATGTCGTATAAACAATTGGAAAAACACCTCGTAGCCAGACTGTGTCGAGATTCCTTACAGTATGTATGCAGAAAAATTGATTAACCCGAGACGCTTTTCTCCGAGAATGCTTACCGTTAACAAGGAAAACTTAATCTCTTATGACATGACTTATATAGTCATGTCATATGAGTACTCATTAGTACGTACTTATTCCCATTTAATAACTTATTCCATCATTATCGTAATATTATATGGATGCCATCTATACAAAACCTGTAGATAACGACGTGCAACGAAACCAACTGCGAATTAAATTAATGTTAACACTGAATTATTCCGTCCCTTCAAACACGGACTTTCGGAAAATTAAAAAAAAATATTTCCTCCTTGCGCATTGTTTATATTAATGTTTCTCTTTTAGTGTGAACAATAGAGGTCATCAAAACTTCATTAAAATTTGCCTTTGTAAACAGTACAGGTCATCAAAATTTCAATAAATTTTACCTTGCCGACTAGTGCCTACCATTGATTATATTATATCACAATGTATATTACTGTTATACACTACTGCAATTTTTTTATAAAAAATAATGTTTAGTTTTATGATTTGAATAATGTAAACTTTTGGTGAAAATTTAAATTTTTAATGTACAATTTTTAAAGTTAAACCATTATTTGTTTCAGTTGAAAACAAAATATTAAAAGTGATTGTCTATAAATCATATTTTTATGACCAATAAAAACATTTACCTCTTTGTTATGTTTTTCCTTTACCCGTTTCAGAAAAAACATAATTTTTAATCATGATGAAAATAAATAGTCAAAATAAATAATAGAGTCATTTAGCACGTCTTTCTAAATTTACAACTTATATAAATGATGCAATTATTTCCATAATTAACGAATTAAATTTTCATTAGAAACGTGATCCTGTTTAGACTATTTATCAACCGTCGTTCCTCCATGTAGCCTATTTTAGTTTTAGCGCGATTCCTTCACTATCTCCAGGAGCTTAAAACATATTTTTTGGTTCTTGACAGGCATTTTCTCTATTCTAGTATATAATAACGTTGTTAACGTTGTTGTTGTTATTTAGTATATAATAACGTTGCCAAAAATTATTTCATGTTGCTGCGCGCTAAGATTTATTAATACGAACGCTTGTAAAGTAGACTTTCCACAATTTAAACTTCTCACTTTTATTTTTTTAAATTTTTCATTGAGCACATCATAAGTCCTCATTGAATATAAATACTAAGTGCTCGGTATAGGCAAGAAAGAAAAGTGGCAAATATATAATATTTAATTTTTAATTTTCCATCTAATTTTAATGAGACTTTATAATAATTAAATTCTTCTTTCATGTCAAAACAAACCCTGCTTGCTTCTTGTATTAAATTACCGCCACTAAATTGCTTCTAATGTAATATTTCTTTAAATTTGGAAGCAGGAGATAATTGCTTAGAGATAGGTCGAGCCTACACGATTATGCGATTGTTTGTTAAAAATCATTAATTGCAACTTTCAGTGCCAAAGACGCATATAAAGCGCATAATGGTGTTAACAGTATTGTATTTATTCCCATCTTTCTTAATTCACTGAACGATTCATACACGAATAGCAGGGAAACGTTTAACTAAAATTGAAAGAATACGCAAAATTGTTGCTATTATCCATATCGTTTTTTAATAACCGAAGTAATTTTAGTAAAAAGTACCTCTTTGAAACTCAACATTTCAATAAGGTACTTCGAAAAGTTCAATTTAATGATATTTCCCTTGATAGCGAAAGAAAAAAATTGCTTCCGGTTAAAATGCATGGGGCGGTGTATTAATTTCTTTTAAATTTTGCTCTTAGATATCTTAATATGTAGCATCTTACAGCTATTACGCATTTACTCTAAAAGCAGAGAAATTATCACGTAAAAAAAATTCACCCACCCTTTGTAAAAACATAGAAGAAATAAAGAAAGAAATAAGGTAGAAAATAAAAATTGAATAATGAAAATAATATTTTCTAACGAATGAGAAAAAAACTAACAAAAATTATTTATTAAGTTAAGAATTTTTAATCAAAAATATAGTTCTTAAGGTGCAAAATTAATTTAGAGTAGTTTTATGTACTCTAGCCATATGTTAAGTCAAAAATACACAAGCTTGAACATTTGTAGAAAATGGCTAGAGTATTTGTCGAAGGCATCAAATGTAGAGTTCGTTGTAAAAATTAGGATATAAACTACGGATAAAGTATATTAGGTTTCATCCCTAAATTTAAGAAAAAGGCGCTAAAAATTTCAGTGTGGTTAATATTTATCATTTCCAATATCAAACTCTATTTAAATTTCATTTATACAAACATCTATTACTAAAATTTGTCTTTCTGAATTTGAGTCACATGTAAACTTCCTTATTTACTCTTATCCCGCAAAGTTGGGGTAAAAAACCTATTGGTTATATTTAATTTATTACTTGCTTTTAAGGTTTAATATTTATTACTTGCTTTTAAGGTTTGCCGCAATCTTACGTGACTATCGAGTACAAACTATTAAATCATACTCGAGAATCGTGCTCTTATAGTATAGCAACTTAGTCGTGTAAGCAGTTACGTATGGTCTAGCTAATGCACAAACAACTTTATATTTTGCTCTTACGTTCACACCTACGCTACAAGTTGATACGATACTTGAGCTACACTAGGACTAAACTAATGGCGCTTTAGTGCTATTTTAACTACTGCAAAAGAATCTTAGCGTGTTTTGGAATGTAAAACCATAACACCTTTTTAATTTCAATATTCTCTTGGTGACTAGAAAGAGCGTGGTACCACTGGTACTAAGGCAACCAAAATTCCCGTTCGCTTAGGTGTTTATGTCAACTAATTATTCATACAATAAACTCTTATTTCTTTACCTTGGATATAAATGTAGACTAATCGGATATTACTATTAGAAACATCTTACATATAAATAAGAAATAGCCTGTAGTTTAACTGTCGTAAGTTACGGTTGAAATTTTTATATTTTATTTACGATGTCCTTTTTTAAAAGAACATAATAAACATAATTAAAAATGCCACATTCGTTATTTCCATCCATATTTCTGCATACATCTTAACGGTAGTACTTGATAGGAAAAACTGACTATTAAAAAACTAAATTTGTTAAGTTTCACCAACTGTAAATAAGTTGAATACCGAACATTTTTATTTAAAATGTTACCGTTAAGAAGATCACTGCCCACCTTCTATCTTCATCAAAGATCCTGATTCCATTACGTCATCCTCATTTGTTGCCAATAAATAAGTAAATTAGAGTCTGTAGCTAACAAAAAAAAAATATCAATTACAAAAATTTGTAGCAAACCGGCAGACAACAAAACAATTTAAATGAAAGCGTTTAGAAAGTAGTAGAAACAAATGTCATTTCGAATTGTATTCAAAAAATTGGAAAAGGTCTCAAAGCCATGCAGTATAATCCGGTAAAACATTACAGTTTTCTTATTTGAAAGAAACTGTGTTCAAATATCGTTTTCTTCTCCATTTTAAATTAATAATAGCCGTCACGTCAGACTGAAATTCACAATTATAAGGCGCTGGTCTTTTATAATGCTGTACCATTTATTAAAATTTGGTTATATTTTTGTTTTCAAATATACCTGTGTTTACATTAATCCTTTATGAGAAATCATTAATTTAACAAATTACAGTTGCAAATAAAGTTATAATATTTCCACGTTCTTTTGAATGTTTTTCGTGAATTTGATAGAAATATAGCTATTGCGGAGATACGTACTTTTGAATTCGCGGCGATCTTTATCAATTAGGGTTCCCGAACTACATTGTAAACGTATATTTACACACGTTTAAATAAAAAACAAAAAAGTATATATATATATATATGTATATATATATATATATATATATAAAAGTATATGTATATGTGTATGTATATGTATATATATATATATATATATATATATTTATATTTATATATTCATATCGTAGGTGTATTAAAATAAAGAAAAACTTCTTGTAAATTCTTATTCATCCACCTAACTTAAGTCACGTATAGACATGTAAAAAATACTTGAAATTGTATTTCAAAATTTACTCCATGCTAATAACGGTGCCTCTAAAAACGTTATTTAATTTTGATAAATGTTTATTCAAGAAACAAAATCTTAATTTTGTATTTTAGTGCATTCATTGATCAAAATCTTGTTAGTTAATTAACATTAATTTTTATTTAACGTAGGCGATGGCCATTAAAACCACATAATTATAAAACGTTCTAAAAGAGAGTTACTGCCAATCACTTGTTATTACATAAGATTAATACTAGAAGATGGTGCAGTGTTATTTAGTAGTAATTTTATTAAATATGCCGATTCAGGTTCTACTAGTAAAAGTAATACAGTTCCATCTGCGTGAGTAGTCAAGCAGAGGGAGCTGTTATACTTTTAAGGAATAGGTTTTTTTAATTAATTTTGTTGCAATTCTAAATACCGAAAATTGATTTTTAGGTTTAATGCAGTTGTTGGCATATTTGTTCGTGGTTATTATATTTTCATTAACAACACAAAAAATCGAAATATAAGCTTATTGCAATATTTTATTATTTATTTCTTTTGCTAAACTTATTAAGATCTTTTCCTGAAATATATTCATCGGTTTGCGTATGTTTCCTTTTTCTGTAATTATTAATTTATTTAGATTATGGAACTACGTAATTAAGTTTTAAGACAGGAGCTAACAGACTGTTCGAAAATACTTGACAATCTTTTCTTTTTTTCCAAAATTTTTGATCCAAAGTTTTTAAATGTTGAAAATATACTTTAAATATAGAAAGATAGCTTAATTATTTCCCTTTTTAATTATAAAGAAAGACTATTATATACACATATACATATTGATAATACGGTATTTAACGAATAGAAATTTCCTAAAGTAACAAATGATATTTGCATAAAATATTAATAAAAAAATTGCTACGACATATTGTAGCTGTAGCAGTGGTATGGTGGGGGCGGAAGTTTGATATTACTCAAGCCACCCTATTGACGGTGGTTGATTTATATTACAGTTCAGTTCTGAATTACTGAAGAGTAGCCGAGTTTTCAGCCGCCGTTACCGATGGTATCGGAAACGGTTTCGAGAACCAATTTTACGCGCGGAATTAAAACGACCGGCTAAAGTAGATAAATGAAGGTGGAGAGATTTGATTTTCCAGTGATATACTTACATTCGAGTTGGATTTTTATTCTTGTGTAGACTCGAAAATTGTTTACAATTATGTAATAGAAATTATCGATGTGTATTTCTCCATCGCCATATTGTAAACGAAATATTTTTCCATAAAAGTCAAAGATCTTCCTTTTTATAATTTAATTACCAATTTAACCAGGTTACATTTAATTTTTTTGAGTTGTATAAAGTGATAATATATTTCTCTGCTTTTTATTTTCAATGATCGGAACTGATTATTTTTACAGTGCCATAAGTAAAAAAATAATAATGTTTAATGAAGGGGAAGGGGAAGGGCAAGGGCAAGGGCAAGGGCAAGGGCAATTTTTATTTTCAATGATCGGAACTGATTATTTTTACAGTGCCATAAGTAAAAAAATAATAATGTTTAATGAAGGGGAAGGGGAAGGGCAAGGGCAAGGGCAAGGGCAAGGGCAAGGGCAAGGGCAAGGGCAAGGGCAAGGGCAAGGGCAAGGGCAAGGGCAAGGGCAAGGGGAAGGGGAAGGGGAAGGGCAAGGGCAAGGGCAAGGGCAAGGGCAAGGGGAAGGGGAAGGGGAAGGGGAAGGGGAAGGGGAAGGGGAAGGGGAAGGGGAAGGGGAAGGGGAAGGGGAAGGGGAAGGGGAAGGGGAAGGGGAAGGGGAAGGGAAGGGGAAGGGGAAGGGGAAGGGGAAGGGGAAGGGGAAGGGGAAGGGGAAGGGGAAGGGGAAGGGGAAGGGGAAGGGGAAGGGGAAGGGGAAGGGGAAGGGGAAGGGGAAGGGGAAGGGGAAGGGGAAGGGGAAGGGGAAGGGGAAGGGGAAGGGGAAGGGGAAGGGGAAGGGGAAGGGGAAGGGGAAGGGGAAGGGGAAGGGGAAGGGGAAGGGGAAGGGGAAGGGGAAGGGGAAGGGGAAGGGGAAGGGGAAGGGGAAGGGGAAGGGGAAGGGGAAGGGGAAGGGGAAGGGGAAGGGGAAGGGGAAGGGGAAGGGGAAGGGGAAGGGGAAGGGGAAGGGGAAGGGGAAGGGGAAGGGGAAGGGGAAGGGGAAGGGGAAGGGGAAGGGGAAGGGGAAGGGGAAGGGGAAGGGGAAGGGGAAGGGGAAGGGGAAGGGGAAGGGGAAGGGGAAGGGGAAGGGGAAGGGGAAGGGGAAGGGGAAGGGGAAGGGGAAGGGGAAGGGGAAGGGGAAGGGGAAGGGGAAGGGGAAGGGGAAGGGGAAGGGGAAGGGGAAGGGGAAGGGGAAGGGGAAGGGGAAGGGGAAGGGGAAGGGGAAGGGGAAGGGGAAGGGGAAGGGGAAGGGGAAGGGGAAGGGGAAGGGGAAGGGGAAGGGGAAGGGGAAGGGGAAGGGGAAGGGGAAGGGGAAGGGGAAGGGGAAGGGGAAGGGGAAGGGGAAGGGGAAGGGGAAGGGGAAGGGGAAGGGGAAGGGGAAGGGGGGAAGGAGATAGAGGGAGGGAAGTGGTGTTAGACGGGGAGGGGGTGAAAGTGAGGGGATGGGGAGAGGAAAAAAATTGATATTAAACTTAAAAATTTAAATTAAAAATTTTTGAAGGTTTTTTGTCACTTCTACCACGTGTGAATTGCACACATGATTTTTCTTCTCTTACTTTCTATTCATCACGTTCTTGCTGTGTGAATCGTTCATAATCTTGTTAAAAAAAAAAAGAAAAGTAAACTTCTAGACTGCAAATTGGTTCAGGTAGTGTTACGGAAATGTGTGATAGAATAAGATGCGGGAATAACGCGTTGCGTTACAGATAAGCGTTTGCGGGTAAATTATCTAACAGTCTTGTTAAAATGGAGCACGAAAGTACAATTTAAACAGTAAAATTTTATAGACTGGGCTGAAATGTTTATCATTATGCAAGACCAGCTCTGTGCTATTTATTTGATAATGTTGGTTATGTCTATTTATATGCATATATACACACATATACAAACAGGTGTGTGTGTGTGTGTGTACGAGTGAATATTATATACATATAAGGAGCTATTCCGAAAATCTATAAACAAATTTTTTATCTGTTAAAACTATTTAGAAGTACTCATACACTATTGGATTCAAAACAACAAAGAAAAGGAGTAATGCTAATGAAGATATTGACGCTCCAGGAGTGAATGCTCAAAGTGTCACAGACAATGGATAGAGAATATACATTGTCTTTTTATAATTTATAAGTCATAATATGAAGATGATAATAATTGACTGTTGAGTTTCACCTTAAATTATTATACCTACATTATTACAACGTACAAAAATGCACAGACAACACTTGAAAGTTTACAAAAAATTTAACCGTGTATGTTAATAATTCGGCTACAATTTTTTTGCCATGATCCCTTTTCTGTTGCAACTTGGGAACACAGAAATATTTTTTGTGTTAATGAAATTAAACCATTAAATCTAAATCAAAATAGTATTTGAAAGTATTCTACGCGACAATGAAATCTATAAAAAATTTACACGATATACTTGACTAATTATTATGGACTGTTAAAAGGGTTTTTACCTTAAAGAACGTTACAATTCCGTTCATGGTATTGATGGAATTTAAGAGCATGTAAAAGAAAGATTTGAAGAAAATCAATTGATAAGTGTACAATTTGTAGTTTGTTCTACCCGAAGGGGTTTTTTAGACAGCCATGCAGTTTCCAAAAGAAACTGTTTCCTCAACATTTACAGAAACAATATTTGCATGTATTCTAAATTATTTATATTCCAGATAGAGCTTCAAAAATTACTATGGCACAGATGGCCAAATTCATTTCCATATCTGAGTTGATGGAGAATAACTTTCTAAAGCGCTTAGCGGTAATTTGAAACACTTGGTGACACGGATTTTTTTATATAATCTACAAGAAAGCCTATCACTACGCTTATATGACTGTCCAAGTGTCAATGCCTTAAATAAATATTTATTTTAGCGGTAAAATCTATCTGCTGCTGTTTTCATCTAATAGAAAGAAATTTTAAAATTATATTCCAATTGCTTAAATTATTATAATGAAAAGTATAAGTAAGGAACTTTATAAACCAATGAGTTATTATTATTGTCAATTGGCAGAGGTCGAGGATGTGACTGAGTTTTTAACTTTTTCCTTACAAATTTGTTTTGTGTACCACGCGGAACGGTTCATTCATGTCACATTCGCATTGCGAGGAATATGTAGCAATCTATACGCTTATCTTGACGGAATGCAAGTCCGGGAAGTAGATTCAGCAAAATACATTGGATCTAAGTCAGAGTTTAAGCTGAAACAAGGACAAATATTATGGTTTATAGGACATGATTCCATGCTTAAACGCTGTATTAGTGACTTATTTACCTTTCTGTCGTCAAACCGATTTGGATGTATGGTATCCTTATACTTGGGGATGTGCTAGGTGAAATCTTAATGTCATCAAACAAAGCCAAAACAAGTTCTTGCATATGATTACCAATGTATATCGTTATTTGTAACCAATCAAGAAATTCCCGACACATAAATTGGATTGACGAATTTCTACAAAAATAGGTTATTAAACACAAAAACACGTTCTCAACCCGTACCAGTGCAGAAGCTATTCGATTTCAGGATATTACCCGCAAATTGAGAAGACTAAAACGTATTAAACAACATGAATTAACTTCATGACTGAACTTAATTTATGTGGGACCTGAACATTAATAGAATAAACCCGCACACGATTTATTTCAAAATAAAATTAAATACGTAATTATTATAAATTAGAAGGAATATAAGGGCAAAATTGTTGTCAACCTCAAAGGGGAAAAATGTTAAAACCTAAAAAAATAAATGAACTGTCAAGTAGTAAGGATTTCATATGCACTCATATTTAATAAAAATTTAAGCATTTAATGGTTTTTATTAAAATATTGCCAATATTAATATAATTATTGACGATATTTTATGCTCGAAAAATTGTGTTGGGCTACAAATTATACTTTTTAAATCTTATACTGTTAATTATGTTATTAAATTAATAAAATTGTCAAAAACAATAATAATGGGTTGACAATAAAATCTATCAAAGTAGAATTTTCAAGGGAAAAATTCCTCTGACTACATTGTAACGGTATACTTTTTACTTTATAATCACCTATACAAACGGGGAATGGAAAAACGGAAGAGGAGCATACTTTGGGCAAAATGAATGAAATGAATGAAGGATTGATAAGTTAACCATTAAAAGTGCAAAAATATAAAAAAATTAAATTTTTTAATAATGCCGTGAAAATTAGGTAAGTGCGAGAGTTATGTGGGAAATAACATTTGACATGCGAGAAATGAGAGAGCCTGCTAATTTTAAAAAAGTAAAAACTTACAAGGCCTTATTAACTTCGCTAGTTTATAATTTTTATTTTAAATAGTAAGTGATACTGAGCCAATATAACTAATTAACTGATATTTTATTTGAAGCTCAACGTTAAGGATTTAATAATAATATTACATTCAAATATATTTTGAAAAGTATGTATTGATATATATACACATATATTAAATGTATAATTTATATAACATTTTTTCATATCAGTTTCAAAATTGATTTTTCATAATATATGGCAGCTTTTCGGTTCGTGATAACAAGTCTAAATTCATGTAAATACGTGAATTGTAGTTTTTCATAAATTATATTTAAAATTGTAAACTGATTATTCTGTTAGTTTGCGTGTATATATCATATGTTTCGTTATAGGTTTTAACTGGCTATATTCTTAATTGATCGATTATCTGCCAGAATGAAAGTTAATTTTATAAGTATTGTAATATTCATTTTCTCTTTATTAGTTTACAAAGTGTGATACGCGTAGGGAGTTGATTGTGTCGAGAGGGAGACGGTGCAATCACACTGCCCGCGCTGGGGGTAGAGGGTGTAGTCGGTGGCGAGGCGCGCGCCCGGCGGCACGGGACATTCGCGGCCCGAACTTGTGATGGCCACTGCGTTCTTGAACTTGCCGTTGCTGAACATGCATACGTCTACATGCTGCATAATTAACCACTGCGGCAGGGAGAAAAAAATATAATAATTAAGAATACGAGTATGGGAAATTTAATTGAAATAAACGATATAATGCATTATAAAATTGTCAAAATAGTTTTAAATTGAAATATAAGGTTAAGAAAATATAACTTTATGATTTTTTCACATCCCTGTACTTTTTTTCATTATGCGAAATACTTATGTAATAATATAAATATTTTCAGAAAATGGGAATTAATAATGTTGTCACAGTGAACATAATAGATGTGCGCTCGGTAATTATAAATTGGATGATATTAACATATCTGACGTAATATATGATATTTTCAAGGTAGTATGATAGTTTCTTCAAAATAAGTTAAGTTTTTCTGATTTTACTTGTTTTATTTATCCAAGATTATAATGATTATAAGTTGTTAATGTACGAAATGCCAACAATAAAATTCAATATATATATATATATATATATATATATATATATATATATATATATATATAATATATATAAATTATTTAAGATTATTAAACTATAAGTTACTTTGTAATGAATTTTATAATTCAACTATTCCGAATTGTAATCTACGTATATGATTTCAAATATTGAAGCCGATATGGTAGAAATGTCGTGATGTGACAAAAAGTATGCAAGGATATTCAGTGACAATTTATGTAAATACCGCCAAAACTCATAAATATTAAAGCTACTTATCACACAACTGAAAGTTTTTCTAGCTGAAAGCTTCTGAATGTTCTTCAAAAAATCTGAACATTTGAATGGAGCCATTTATACATTATGGACCTCGATCTTAATGCGCCTCTTTAATCTTCACAATGCACTTCGCTTTCCTTACTTTCCAACAAGGCATCTTTCTTTATATCTTGCGAAAGCTCTAAGTCGTTTGGCAGCTTTCAGCGTTACGCCAAAGTGGAAACATAAATACGATTTATTTCTCTCGTTGGGAGTACAAGTGTGGAGCGGAGCTCATTTCAAAGTGAAACTTTGCTGGTGCTTCTTGTTTCCAGCGTGATTGTTTAAATAAGAACTGAATTGATTACGGTGTGTCGTAATTTTAATTATGCGGTTATAGTGACATTATACATTTCAGTACTCGGAAAGTTCACAATTTCTTATTATATATACGAGCTCCAATATATAATCAATTTTAATATCCATTAAATACATAACTTATCTAAAAATAGCATCTACTCTCTTCAAGACGAAGCATACGGTGGTGGCGCGCCATCTGGTGCGCATCCTTTAGTTAAATAACATTCTTTGCAAGCTCGCTTGTTTATAATGAATATGTTTAAACATTTTACAATATTAAAATAGAATATAAGCATAGTATTACAATACTAAAATAAAACACAGGCTTGACGAATTCATTGCTATGTTAACAATAACTTTTACTTTGACTGAAATATGTTATGGAAACTTTGGAAAAATAATAGAATGTTTGTGTTACAGACATGTACAGCTACAGGTTAACTGGTGTAGCAAGAATATGGTTCCTCTTAAAATATAATATAATTATTTTTAGTATTTTTTATTGAGACTTATTACTGAGAAATATTTTACTTTTCAAGAACAAAATATTTTTTAGTTCCCAAATTGTCTAAATATAATTATATTTCAACATTGCAATGGTTAAAATACAACTTGAAGGTAAAATTAAGGTGAAACATTTAATTACCACATTTTTATTATAGTATGTTTCTAGAACGGGATAAAATACGAAAGTTGTTGGACCTAAGAAGTTATAGAAACCAGCTTATTATGCCAATTTAAATACAGTATACACACACGCACTCACACACGCACGCACGCACGCACACACACACACACACACACACACACACACATATATATATATATATATATATATATATATATATATATTGGTTGAAAAGAAAATGGTTGAGATTTAATTCAAAAAAATAATACAAAATATTCTGTAAAACCTTACTTTAACAAGTGGCTAAAACTTAACCACAAATTGCAATAATTGAGCTAAATAAATAAAGGAACAATTTTAAAGTATTCATATTACGGCCGCTTAAATATAATTGATATTGGTAATTCGAGACATAACTTCTTTAATAAAATAATACCAAAGAATATAGTTTATAAGGTAACAAATTTCCAAATAGGTATCATTACTTCAACCGGCCTCATAATTATTGCATTTTTGTTCGGATAAATAAATCAATGTTCCTCAGTCCCAGGAACAGAAAGATCGAGATGTTAAATGCGATTGGACTAGAATTGGGCTGCACCCAAACACTGTTTTGTTTGAATATCTTCTTAATAAAGAGAAACGTCTGCTGGGCCAGTTGGTTTGGTGACCGGAATTCGAAAAGATGCGGAGGATATATTGCATGTAATTTCGAAGGTTAATATTTCTATTTAATCTTTTCTAGCTTAAAAATTAAGAATTGTGAATGGAAGTTTGGGACCATGATTGTAAAAGGCTTATCCAATGATATTTCATTTGATGGAATGTGTATATACATTTAAAAGCAGAATAAATATTTTTTGAATAGTATTTTGCAACATATTAATTAATATTGTCACAATAAGCATCTACTTAGAACATTCCACGGGTATAGACCTAAAATTGTAGAAACTATGAGGTTTCGATAGGCGAACGAGTGGTCAGGGCAAAATTAAATTCTTAAATTAACTTATTTTAATTAAATTCAATTAATAAACTCCACAACGGATACCTAAAAAGTGTAATAGTAAAAGTTTCTGTCTCTGTCATTTGTTGTTGACTAGTACGCTGACCTGTACTGTGTCTCCGTGTGCGTACACTGGGCGGTCTAGCATTGCCTCCACTCTGTTTAAAGTTACTTAACTTATTAAGAAAATTCCGTCGCAGAGTAGAAACGGTTTTTCCACGCTAGCAGTCACCTCCGGCCCACGATGGAGGATGGCTCTTTAGTTCTGAGATTGATTCTGTGTAAAATAAATAAAAACGCGACACTAATTATCATAGACTTGCTAAATCAGTTCAGTAATTAATTATTTTACATAAGTGAAAAGTGGCAATGTGGCAAACGTGGTCTAAATTAGAAAGCACAATCCAATAAATTTCTATTTTAACACGATTAGGTAAGAAAATAAAACTGAAGAAATGAGAATGTTTAAAGTGTTGGTGATTTTCTAAACACTTAGAAAAGTCGAAGAATCGAAAGAAAGGAAATGTGGTGAACATAAAATTATGCATCTCTTACTTCTGAATAACTAAATTTGGTCAAGAGAATCTACACGAGTATAGAAGGAAGAAAGGAAGTGATTTCTAAAGATCAAATCTTGGGTTCTACAAAAAGTGCGCTAGATTAAGGTTTTAGTGCCAATTTGGCATTTTATACTCCAACGGACAATAGAAGGCTTCGAATTGGAGCCGTTACTAAACGACATTTGAGTCATTTCCCAGGCTGTTAGTTGTAATGGTTTAATGATTTCAAGGTTGGTCTTAGCCAGTCCTAAATATTTATTTAGGGAATTGTATTTTGAGTCGGTCAAAATTAATATTTACAATTTCAATAGGCCCATAAAATTCAAATCGTTCACGTGGTTGGATTTTTTGGCAACCTTTTATTATAATTAACTTGTTTATTTTTATATTATGCCCGCAGTATCAGTTGTTCATAAATAATATTTCAAGATATAGTGTTACAAATATTGTTTTGAAAATTGATTATAAAAAACCTATTAAGTACGAGCGGAATTCGCACTACGAGGATTACGTACAAATTTAGGCATTTACAACTATTTAACGATACGTAATATTCCTATTAAACTATTTTGTTAAAGTTTTTGCAAAATCTAATTCAAAATATTAAATCAATTAGGTAAGTAAATAATTTAAACAAGTCTAAGTTCACGGGAAAAAGCTCCAGATTACGAGTTGTCATTATTTAATTAGGAAAACCATAGAGTGCCCGAAAGTTTTTTTAACGCGTCTTAGAATCCCACACTTTTATTTATTCAGAACTGTTTGGTTCACTTTTTACGCAAACGGGTTTCATTAGTTTTATAATTTATTTTAATTGTCTTTCATTTAACAGTGTTAATTTCTATCTATTGTTAACTTGTTCGCTTGTTCTCTCGAAGAATCATAATACCATCAAATAACTAACGAACACTGGTAACTATTGACATTTATCTAAAGATTTGAGCATCAATCTCGTCAATTTTAACTGATATTATAAAACGTAGTAATTTACTTAAAAACAAAATTATGCGTACGAAATTATAATTACAAAAATTTCAAAATAATTAGATGAAGAAATCAACAATTAATACCCAACGTTCTAGCTGAAATGGTTGGCATATGAATCTAACAAGTTAGTTACAGTTAATAGTCGTTTTTGAATTAACATATACAAAACATTGTTTCCACGTACGTCATTGTTAGAAATATGAAATATAAGAATGTTCCAAACTTTATTCAATTGAAAAAATCATCAAATTACAATATTATTGTTTTGTAACTAACTGATTTTAAAAATTAACAAGAATGCGGAAAAATTATTATTTTTTTCTTTTTGGTACAGATATAAGTGAAAATGACAAAGATACATATTACCATACTCCCAGATAATATAAAGCTGTCCCCACTATGGCGACGTCTTTTCTAAAGACTTATGGCCTGTGTCTTTCGCCTCGCCTTACATCCGTAGTTTTAGCATGCTGCTGAAATAAGCTCTATTATCTTCTTACACTCAGCTTCGCCACAGGGGCTAACAAGAAATCCGTGTAAAGATTTCGTCCGGAAAGATTTCGTCCTAATATTTGAAATCATAATATTTTGGTCTCAATTTCGATCGATCGTAGACAAGGAGAAAGGGAGAAAACCTTTCAAGATGTAACAACAAAAGCCACCAAAATAATATGTATTTTTCTACACCTAAGTGAACATTAACATTGTTGAGTTTATTACAGGCACCTTTCAGTGAATTTGTAACTAAAATATCATAAATAAATATAAAAAGCGCACCGAATTTTATGATTAGAAGGCTCCTCCATCTTCTTCACGTCTCTGAGATGAAGTTAAAAAAAACTCTGGCTAAAATAGATTTATAGTGTACCGATATATAATATACCATAAGGTATCCAATTATACCGGGTTAATTAATAAGTTTCAAGCCCGAATTGTTTCTACAAAAAATATTTTCATATAAAAATCCAATCTAGGAAGTTTCACGATCTTGTAGATATTGATAACAAACCTTCAGCAAAAAAAAATAAATAACCATTAAATTCAAAAAACGTAACATTGTCTTTTTCAAAGTCTTCCTTATTACACAGTTGTTTATTTTTTTAACGATGCTTAGAGCTCTGAATATGTGACAATCAGATAGCGCAATGTTAGGTTAGGTTGTTAACTTAAATTTTCAGAGTAAATTTTAACGAGTCTATTTTGCAATATTGGTCTAGTGTTATCACGGAAGAAACATACTGATTATTTAGTTTCTTAACTTTTTAGTTTAATTATCGATAATACATTTCTGCATTCACTGTTGGTCTTTTTAGAAGCAACTCCCAAGGAATAATATTATTAAAATGTATATACCTCCAGCAGCTCAGTATAAAATTTCTTATTTACAGTTCTGATTTGGGTGCTAAAAATCCTGTTTGTGTTGCACTAGGTAATTAGCATACGCATGTGTGTTTAGCCAGTTAATACTTTATTCAGATAATGGAAGATGTCTGGCTATATCTCAATATCTATAATAGTTGACATTTAACACTAACCCAAAAAACTTGATGTCGATTTAAATTCATTTTCTTTATTGTTGACTGGAACGTTTGGCGCTGTCTATCATTAAATGACTGCATTTAGTCTTATTAATCCATAGTGGTAGGATATTTTGGGTATTTGTCGAAGCTAATATCAATATGTATCTGTGAAATTATCGGGATGAAAGTAAACCGGATGCGCACAAATGAAATTGGTTAATTGCAAGATTCTTTTTGATGAGTTTAGAATAAAAATAAAAAATGGAAACATTTGACATCGACATCATGCGAGGAAAATTTTATTACCAAGTCAAATAAAGGAATGTCGAAATATTTTGTTGATATTAAAGGAACGCTTGAAATGAACTCAATGTTGTCAGAATATTTCCTCCCTTAATCCCTCGATGAAGAGCAAATTTTGTTAATTTTTAAAAATTAAATATTATTATGGATTGCCGTAGGCAACCACAAGACGTTAAATTATAACCTGTTCAATTATTTAAAAATTGTTTGACTTGTACAATAAAATACACTTTTTTTTTAAATATAAGTAATTTCAAAGCGTATCTAACAAAACGAATATTAAATTCTGTTTTCTCCAATTATGCCACAAAATTAAATTTGTAGACACTGTTTCTTTTACAGTTTAATGATATCAATGCACTATGTTAATACAAAATCCTCTTTTAAGTTAACAAAAGAGTAAAAATTATATCAGAAAATAGGAAAACTGAAAGTAGCTGCAACTTATAAAAAACATCTAATAAAAGTCAATGCGTTTCTACTCGAATATTTCTATATCAATTTCCACTGAGGACACGTATCAGCTAGTGTGTTACCTCTACTCTCGAAAGAAGATGACTATGTATAATTAGGTCATGATCATTTAAAATTTTAAATTCCAGTCACAAAGGAATTATGCTTAAAATATTTTATTGTGCAAGAAATGTGAAAAAGACCGGAATAACGGGTACTTCCAGGTAAAATCATTTTAGTTATAGTAAAGAGATATATCTCACCAAGTTCAAAGAAAATGGAAAATAATATTACTGGTATTTTAATTGGAATACCATAAGATTTATATTTATATTTTAAAGATTATTTTTTCTGCGCTTAACCCATTTGTTGGTAGTAGATGGCAATTATGTGTAAGCCTAGATCATTAAACATTTTTTATTTTTATATTCATTCATATTTTTATATAAATTAAAAGACTCGAAAAATTGTTTTTCAATCACAAACATACGGTGATATGAGCTTCATGAAATAAATTGAGTGAAAAGTTGAATTGGAGAATTATCCCTAGCAGTTAATTGCTTAAGGGTTTTGAAACTTTACTTTATCTTAAGAGCGGCTTTTGTATTAAATTAACGCTTTTCTGGCACATAATGTTATGTAATTGTAATTTTATTCCCTTCAATATTTGAAACCAAGAAATGGAATAAGATGATAAACATGAGCTATCAAACATGGGTCTAGTACATTGGAATAATATCTAATATAATAATATAGTAATAATATCTAATATCTATAATAGCTTTGTGTCAACATTAAGAAAGAAAATATTTGACGAAGTTTCAAAGGATTTAATTAATAATTGAAAACGAAGTTGTCAAAATCGCCTTCGCTATTGTGGTATTGATTTTAATTTGTAAAAAAAAATTAATACAAGGAGATTCTGAATGCGACCAAGTCTACAAAGCAGAAAGTGGTAAAACGGTGCAGTCATGATAGAAAATTATACAAAGATATTTGATAGAAAATTTAAAAAAAAGTTTTTCTTTGTTTTTTTAAGACATTTTAGGTAAATCATCAGGCGAAATAAATTAAGTGGATTAGGTTCAGCTAAACATGAATAAACCTTTACTGTGTACAATATATGAAGGACTAAATTATATCAGGACCTAATTATATACAATTTCCCTTCTTCCACTTGGATGGATTAATGGGTCCAATAACACGTTTTTGTCCACTTGAATTCGTAAATGGATCCTTTGATATTAATAAATACAACGGTTTTACTCGTATTTTGTCCATTTGAATCCCTGTTAACTTGAATTAGATACGAGCGCTACCGGCGCCGCAATTTCACCTGCTCACGCCCCCGCCGACCGCCATGCATTTAGGTATTTGGTTATTTTCACGAATTTACGCATTTTTGCCTGTTTAATATGCCGACGTCAGAGGAAGAATATCCTACTGTTTCGCGTTTATTTAAAAAAATGGAATGTTCCAAGTTGTTCTGCTGTAATTGATGGGAAACATATGTATGTAATGTCCTGGTAACAGTGGATCAGAATTATAAATGGTATTTCTTTATTGTTTTTTAACACTAGGCGATGTCAACGATAATGTGTATCTAGAAATTTAGAAGCAGGAAAATATACTGCATAGACTCTAGATATGGTAAACGCCTATTTCATCATGGTAAATAAAATTTGTATGTGATGTTTCACCGTCGATATTGTGGGTCCATTTTCCGTATTTTATTTGCTAAATATTCTCCAAACATTGATGCATCTTTGCTCACAGGTAAAGATGATGATAAATATTTTATTATATTTAAGGGTTTGGAAATCGCAATGTCACCAGCAGGATTGTATGTTCCTTTCATGAAATTAATATTGTTTATGTACCTTGCTGCGATTCCATAAGCTTCGGAAAATATAACTTTGAAGTTTAATCTAGCTCCAATCATCCAAATCGGTTTAAGTACTTTTTGAGAAAATGTACAGATAAATTTATGATAAACCGAAGAAAAAGAAAACTTTCTTTTTGAGGATGGTTAAGAATGCACGCATACAAGAATTTCGTTGATGTTTTAATTAGATTAAAACAAAAGGGAAAAAATACCTTCTACATTTATTGCTCGAAAAATGGTCGGATTACAAAACATAAGTTTTTGCATGCACGCATTTTACGCATCTTCCCATCCCTTTTGTTTGAAATGTTTGATGTATGGTAAGCATTAAAAAAACAAAGCAGCGAGAGGGGTGCGGAAAAGAGGGGTACGTATTGTTTACGGGAATTCTAGGAACTGATCAGTTGGTGAGATCGAATGCTGTTCCCTATTTACAATTTTTGCTAGTATTCTAGTTAAAGCTGCATGTTGTAGGTAATACAACATAGCAGTGAAAAATTTACATCCACAATATTGACGTCAACGTGACTATTTTTTTAACGGGTCGAAAAGGAAAGAAATCCTTATATCTAAAATTAGTTTCCGTCGGTAGGTAAAAAGGATAAACAAATCTTAAAAACTTGTACAGAAATTAATAAAAATAGAAATAATTACGCGGATATTTGCTGTATTTATTATTTGTAGCGGTCTATTTTGATTCACAAAAAATTCAGGGCCTCGTAAGAGCATAACTTTGGTTCGCATAAATCTTTTGCGACGACACTCGATTTTTGCGACCCTTCAAGTTTCTTTTTTCACTAAAATAATTAGATGTCAAAATTGTTAACCTTCTCTATATTTCACTTGTAACCATTTCAAATAAAGTTGCTATATTTTTCAGGGCGTCTACCCGTTTATTTCTATTCTTGTAGTAAGAAAACTTGCGAAGTCACATATTCTCAATTTCATGAAATGTATATGAGGTTTCGTCATCCCAGTAAAAAGACATTTTATCTTGAGTAGTAGCAAACACGCGTTACCTGTCGGGGTACCCCGGCGGCTCGTTTGAACGCTACACCCTCCGGCACAGAACAGATCACAAGCTAGAAATGGCACGTTCGGGAAATTGTATGAAAATATATGTCGCCAATTAAAACAAATTAATTTTAAACCCGCCGACGACATGGCAGAGTATGTTCCAGCCAAAATTACCAATCCCAGTTCCTCCCAAAATTAACAATCTCTTTCCCATTTCCGCGCGCTTGGATTAAATTTGATTATCTAGCTCCCAAGAAATATTCTATAGATTTAAACTTGTTCTAAAATGTTAGTGTTGTTTACTTATATATCGGCTGCTTACCACAATATCGGAATATCGTAGCTCTAAAAATAAGTCGATACGTATTAATTATTTTTTTTAGGCAACTTCAATCCTACGGAGCTGTAATATTTATATACGTACTTAAATATTCATTACTTATCTACATGCGTAACAGCAAACTCAGTAATGGAAACACAAGGCCCGCTAATACTTTTTTTATTGGTTTCAGGGAATAAGTAAAAATAAGGGAAAAGTAAAACTTTTGCAGTTTCATTTAAGAAAAATATTTGCACTCTCCATTAATTTTGGACGTACCCATATTACCATAATGCACAAATAACATAGCATTTAATTTTTGAATGGTCATAGTAAATAGTATAGCCATTCCATGTTTAATGAAATGACAGAGTAACATTCCATATGATTTAAAGACTGAATATAGCAATAAAGGTAAAAGTTAGTAAAATATCACTTTAATATAATAATTCAATAAAATTACCAAATGTCTAAACTAAGAAGTAATATTATCGTAACTTGAATCTTTAAAAAATAACCAAAATATAATATTACCACAATTTTAATTTATATTAACTGTTATTTATCTATTCCGAACGACATTAAGAAGTAAATTTTAGATAAATTTATTTTTTGGAAATATTAAGATACATTGTAATTATTCTTGAATCTTTTCCTAAATTATATTTAATAATAAACATAAAATTTCTCAATTTTTTTAAAACTTGCTCATGAATGATAAATATACATGCAAATATTCTGTTATCGTTTTAATAAATAAACGCCTTTTTATATTTTCAAAAGTTTTCTATTTCACTTTGTCTCACCAGAACGTAAACATTGTATGAAGTATTCTTTAAAAACAAAATTTTAATATTAAGTGTCTTATAAATAATAAAAAAAACCTAAATTTTGTCAGTAAAAAATAATATAGAAAGGACTCGTTCGTGATACTGTATGAGAACACGTCACCAATTTCGAATTCTGATCTTTTGAAGTGCTAATAACAATGTGTTGCACAATTCTACCTTCAACCAACATCTTTAGAGAGGTGTTCTGTAGCTGCACATTTATCACTGCTTACTACGATATCGCGCTAAAGTGACATTGCAGATTAGCGGATATTTTTAAATTTTGTGAAGGGAATTAAATACCATGAAATTTGGTGTCTTAAATAATATGTTTATGGATATAAAAATACTTATTATTAGCATTTAACAGGATAAAATAATAATAAATAAAACACAGGATTCAATTAAATATAAGTCCAAAGTGTTCTACGTTTTTAAGGAGAACCGTGGTCTTAATATCAATTAATTTTAGTTCTACTTGTTAAAATTCGTCATGCGAATTTAAGTTTTTTAAAGTTTCAGGGTAGTGAAGCCGCTACAGACTTTGTAAGTTTAATAATAACTGGTCTGATGCCATACATTCTAGATATACAGGTGCTTTCATTTACGAAGTGCTGTTGACAAAAGTAAAGAAGACAAAATATTTTCTTTGTTCCAAAACGGATGCTCACATTTAAAATTTTTAAAATGTCTTGATTGCGCTTTGCTCTTTAATAGACCTAGGGAATTAGGATTCATCAGTTAATTTGATTAAATATTTAAAAAGAAATGTTTAAGGAATACATATTTATCGATATTGTTTTCCTGGATGTAAGTCAAACATTTTAGATAGTTTGTCAGTTTGGTATGAAATAGTATTAAGGAACTTTAATGTACTTCTCAATTACCTGTTTCATTAAATAAGCTAAAAGATTATTTGAAGGAAAATCTTCACATTGATAGGAAGCAATGCAATAAAATGCAACACGTGAATGCAAATGCAATATATATAAATATATATATATATATATATATATATATATATATATATATATATATATATATTTATATATATATATATATATATATATATATATATATATTTATACTTTTTGCTAAGATACCTAGAAATACATGTAAAACACTCACATGCACGCACGCACGAAAAATTATCAATAGTTAGCAGTCTTAAATGTGGGACATTTAATGCATTTTAAATTTTATTAAAAATTATTATTTAATTAATAATGGCACTTTTTTTCCTAAAAAAGTAGGATTCGCCATTGGATTCTTCCCAAAAAACTACTAAATTTTCGACAGATATTCACTAGCGAATACACGTTTTTCTTTGAAGTGAGAAAACAGCACGCATCTTGACCAAAACTTTTTTAAGTGCAATTAATTACGCAAAATGAAGCCGCCCATTTGGTTGAGATATTTGCAGTCTTTACTAACTCGCTCATTTTAACTCGTCTGTCAACTATAAGCAAATTTTTGGATTTTATTGATAATTCCTGGCACCACAGCTGTTTTTGCAGTTCGAGGACTTAGTGCATATGTGATGCATATTCTGCAACGCTTAAATTCAACGCGACGCTTAAATCAAAGTCGAACAATTTCATAGGAGGGATATAAGTCACTTAATGCAGATAAATTTCTTTAATGAATCTCATATACTGTTTTTGTACCCGAGGAAAGAATTCTATCATTTCATTCATAAAAATTTTAGTCCATTTTTCACAGTTACTCGAAAAACTTTTGTGTAAGCAACAGTTAAACAACGAATTATACATAACGTGGCTTGTAACAAGTACACACACCCCCCCTCTGTTATCCCACTATTTCACCACTCGTTATCTAACTTGCTGATATAACCTACGTCTGCAAGACTGTAAGCATGAATCTACTGATAGTTATGATTAAGCCCACCCTGTTCGTGCGTTGTTGAAGTTCTTAGAATATTATAGACTACTAGAATATAAATAGCTATAAACATAGCTACTATGTGTATGGCAAAAATGTGTAAGAAATGATGGGTATAATTATTAAGAATGCCTTTGCCTTGTTACTTATTTGACAACGTAACATTCGCTATTAAATTATCTTAAAAATATGTTTAATTTCCGTATTATACTATTCACTTCCTTTCATTCTGTAACCATATTAAAGTAGACTCCGGATAAAAAATAATTCATCATTCTTGGGGCATTTGACACATTAAATTTATGATTACGCTATATATCAAAAGTTGTTATATAAATTTAAGTTTTATTAAAATTAGCGTAATAACGTAGGTGTTAAAACGTAGTAAGACAAACTTACTGCATAAATATGGGACAAAGAAAAGTATAATAAGTTTTATTCAGATTAATGTTTATGCAAAGTTTAAAGTTAAAATCTTATTAAAATTAGTCACCTAATTATGGTGTGACGAACAAATGAACAGGCAGATAAAAATTTTATGAGAAGTGCCTGTTGAATTCAGGGAAACCTAAATCATAGATACCGAAATACATGGAATCATACAAATTGTCAAGTGCTAAACTTGTTGGTGCCTTATAGTGAAGGAGAAAATTTGGCACTGTGCCAAAAACTTTATGTCTCTGCTGGGAAGATAGAGAGAAAGATGCCATATAAATACTACACAAATTTGTTTAAAAAAATAAACAATTGTGTTGGAATGTAATTCATGATATTAAAAATAGAATATTAATAAGTTAAAAATACAATATATGTTTGTTTAACATTAAATTTGTTCTGCTTACTTGACGTTAAATAATACAGTGAAAATTATATTAAAGCATTATTAAATACTATTTTTTGCTAAAACACTAGATTTGGTAAACGAATTTTAAAGTTATCACTTAGTCCTAAATAAAATATTATTTAGCAAGTGCTTTTCAGCTGTTGGCGGTTTTTCAACTGCTGGATATTTTAATTTGGGTTTTTTAAGTAGTTCTTTATAATCTTCTACTGGAAAATATATCCAGTTTTATATTAAGTTGAGTATTATTTTATTGTGTGCCTAATTAAGTACATAACCCTCGTAACGCGAGTTTTTCTTTTATTTAAACCCTTAGTTTTGCTCTTATTTAAGGCTTAAATAAACACTGGAAAAACTATACTCGATTAAAGTTTAGCAATACATGATTACACCATTCATCTTTTAAGACATATATGGTAATATTTGACAGAATAAAATGCTCCAGAATGTTTGATACTTGGTATGCTAGCATTTTATAATTTATCTGGAGTGAATTACTTATTAATATTTTGATTAGATACTTCTTTACATTAGCGGTTATTGATTTAAAATAAATGGCACGTCGGATTGAAACATTGTGAATATTTTTACATCAAAAATTACCAAGACCCGAGTTTGTATTGCGCATGGCTTTATCTTGTATCACTAATTCCAACTTAATTAAATAAATAATATTTTTGTCTTCCATTACTATCCCATATATCGATGTAATTCATTGAAGAAAGACAATAGCGCTTTTGGAACCATTTACAAAATTTAAACTAATCATGGCATTTTCACATTACTTCGATTTGCTATACGACGGCGTTTGTACCAACAGTGCTATAAAGAGTCATTGTGCCCACTACATTAATGTCGTTTGATGCGATACTTAAAAATATTTCATTGCCTAGCAACAGCTCATTCTGGGAAAAGCGTTAGCACAGAAGCCAATAATATCATATCGA
Source organism: Druceiella hillmani (assembly GCA_039881145.1). Taxonomy (NCBI): domain Eukaryota; kingdom Metazoa; phylum Arthropoda; class Insecta; order Lepidoptera; family Hepialidae; genus Druceiella; species Druceiella hillmani. The sequence continues at coordinate 4,691,542 of JAYKKI010000121.1, forward strand.
GCTTTGTTCCTTTTTCAAAAAGGCCTTCAATGAAGCCTCGTCGATGATTGGTACTGCATCATGAGCTGAGTTCTTCTGCTATTGTTTGCGATGAAAGACTTCGAACAATGATTAAACTCGGTAATATTTAATATGCAATTGAGACTGAGCTATCAAAATAAATTTTCTGAATCTTTGTGTTAAAGACGGGAAAGAATTATCTTTAATTTAAAAGTTTTATATTAGTTTTAAATTCTAGAATTAGGGGACAGAGTTAAATTAAGTTAATTAAGTAATCTGTGAATGTAATCAAAATCATTTTAAGTTAAAGCATACATCAAACAAATTTTCTATCCTAAACCTTTAGATCTGTTAAGCGTTTATTTTTCAACGAATCTTCCACCGATGACCCCTTGTTTCTACATGGAATTCTATTTTACCGTATGATATAATCACTAAAATTTTAGTTTATTTATTTCTCTTTTTTATAAACCATAAATATTTGGAATAAGTTGAGTATTATTTTAACATCACTCTAAAAATATGTTGACCAAAATCGGAACAAGTCACAAATATCCAATAGCAATACCCCCACAATCAATAGATATTTAAAGTGCATAATTGCGTGTTATAACGATGTAAAATAAAAAAAATATATATATTTACAGAAATAAAACAAAGCATACATTGAATAATTGAATGAAGGCCTTTTATTTATGGGCACATTTAGATGTACATTTCATAATAAGAAATACAATGGCAGCGAAATACAACTGACTGTTTTAGACCTATTCACAAATACACTGATAGTTGCAAAAAGAAATTATTTTTTTCTCTTAATCTTTGAAATCACGTAATACAGAGTACCTTAATAAAAGGTTCAAAATGCGGAAGCTCCATACCCCGAGTTTAATAATTTTACATTTTCTACCAGGACGTTTTAATACAATTTTCATAAACGAAACGCGAGTAAGTAAAGAGAAGGTTATTCTCTGATATTTACTCAATGACGAGAGATGTTTACCCCATCTCCTTTGATGCTACTAATATGTAATTCACCGCGGACAAAGGTGAAGTTTTGAGGAAAATTTTTGGCTATTTTCCGAGCAAACTTTTCGTCTCGCAATTGACATAGAGAGATTAATCTTAATGGAGTAGAAGATGCGGGGAAGACGTATCAGGACCAAGATCATGAAATTTAAAACCGGTCTTTTTACACACTCCGGTTGAAAATACCTAATTTGTATATTTGTTCTGTCCCAAATTTGATATCTTATCTTAAATTACGGAAACACGATTTACAATTCAATATTATTATATTAGAATAATTATTATCCTCAATTGCCTTATTATCTTCAGCTACTAAGACGCACTCTTTAATGTACAGTTAAAAGTAAATTTACGTTAACTTTTGAAATTTTTCTGGAATTTTTTATTTCGAAATATATTGTTATTTTCTTCCAGTATTTTTAAAATATGATATTTAATCATATTCAATTTTGTAAATAAAAAGAAATTTAGTAATAGAAAGAGAAAAATTATGGCTTCAAAATTAATAGGTTTTTAAATCACACAATCTTTGCAACAAGTCGTTTCAATTTTGAGGACTACCGTTACTTTTTACCGACTCTTTGACTAATCTAATTTTACATATTGTCTTATGTATCTGACGTGGTTTCTTGGATATTTGACGCAGTTATATAACACCACTATAAATAATCAAACTATGCACGTAAATAATTTTTTATATACTAGTAAACAGAGAATGAAAATTGGGAGGTAAATAGAGAATATATGTAAAATGCGTTTTACATCCCGTACATATATTATAAACAATATCGAAGATTCATGTCATGAATATTTATAACAAATGCATGTCAGACGCAATATATACCTGAAATTAGCCAAAACCATATTGAAAATCTGCATTGATTTTTAATATGGTATGGTAGAGCGTAATCATTATTTTGTCAAATTACGAAATAAGAACAATTAAATGAAACTACGTCATGTAGTATTATTTCTACTATCTTTAATTTCTTTGCCACGACCTAGGTTTCGTTGTATTACAACATCTTCAGGTGGGATATTAGCAAAGATCTTTGCTAATATCCTGAATTGTAATTGATTCTGTAATTGATTCATTCTGAATTGAGAGGTACTTATTGAAATTCGAAGATTCATGAGAGGATTAGGACTGTCAAACAATTACAAAAAATTCTAATATCATGTTTTTCTGATCAATAAAAAAATCAACAAAAAGTAAAATATTTTATGAGAAATAAATAACGATCGCAAACTTCTTCGGCCATATACAGTTTGTGTACCACTTTTCTGAAGTGTTGACAACTCTGTAAACACTAATTTAAGATATGTAAATATTTGTTCAATCTCCGAAAGATTATATTTATTGTAGTCAATAAAATTCTTGTATATAAATATCGAAAGATCATTGTAAGTCCTGAGGCGGATTTCAAATCAGATTATTTGACAATCTTTTCAATATTTATATTAGACTAATATTCCTGTCCACTTTATGTCCTATCTCCATAAAAATGGGACGAATGTACAATTAAAAGCACGTAGCCTTTTACTCTTAGGCATTTAATCATACAACTTCTTTACCGAGCCACACAAAGTAAATTAGGTATCGCCTTAATTTCGTTCGGTACTCTTAATTACGTTAAATCTTAGATTATTATCAAGAATTAAGCCGAAGACTAAACAATTACTTAATGCGGCGACGGTAAACGGGAACAAAACAGATGCCGTCCGATTACGAAGTAACCGAAGAGGCCACTAGCGCCAGATGGCCTTTACCGACAAAATAATCATTAATTAACGGGAGCGCTGCTGTAAAAGAAATTATTACTTAAATACTTTTTTTATTTGCACCGCGTCGTTATCCTTCTTCAACCTTTATATTAGTAGCTGCGAATAGAATTGGAAAATACTTAAAAGTCGAAGTGCGTAAGTCTCGTTTTCGACGAATACAAAATATGTTAGCAACCGAAAAATCGGTAAATATTTTATGAAAAATCCTAGCTATATTTATATGGAAAATGCATCGTGTTTTTTGAAGTAAATAGAGTGTCGATTGAGCATTATGGTAATTTTTTTGATTCCTCTCGAAAATACAGGACGAACTTAATTTATAATACTTTTTTATTTGGACTTTCATTACGTGGGTATAATTTATTTTTTCAGTAATTAAATTTATTTTTCAACCTTTTCTTAACCATGATTATATTTTAACGTTTCATTATTATAAAAAAACGTCCAAGGAAAAATAAATTGGTAAAAACACTCAATTACTGGAACAGTCAGACCGAATGAAGTACTCGCCGCGTGCGTCCTTTTAAAAACGCCGCACAACGCTTGGGGTACGCGCATTGCGGAACGCTTAATCCTTGCGTTGACGTTGAAAAAGTATATCTCGACAAACTAAAATGCTGATTATAACCATCTTATTTTGTACTAAGGATCCCAAGGAAATCGTCTTTCCCTTTTAATTTAAAAACATCCGAATAAACAACGGGTTATAACTAATATGACGATAAAACCTTTTTTTTAGTTATTAAAATTATATTAAATAATATACGATATTTTTGACAAATACACAATAGAGCAGAGAAAAAAATGGCGCTCTGGATTTCCCTAGCATATTGTGCAAATTGTTGCGAATTGATAATGTCTTTTAACTATATTTTAACTCAGGTGTGGAAATATCTCTATTTCAGAAAAAAAATCTCTCTGAACTTTACACTGAACACAAAAATATTCCTTATCTCATATTTACGGTTTAACTTCACTTACATATTTATAACGTGTAAGTTTAATAACTGCCACATTCAAAGTTCTGCTTATAAAGTATATAGACAAAGGGTTCAATAAAAGGCTTAAGAAAAACGTATGTATGTGTTTTTAACTGTTTTCATAACAGATGTTAAAATTGAGAGGCGAAATTCATATCTCTTTACTCTTTATACGTAGTACATTACAATAAAATACGATGAACAAAGTAAATGGCATTATTTTCTCAAATACTTCCCTGTCGCATATGTTTTGCATATTTATTTATTTTTGTAAATATTTGTAAACATGAATGCACTTTACTTAAACGCTATATCCTAAAGTTATATTTATTTATCGTCAAAAATTAACCGCAGAATATCACTAAAGAGTAATGAAAAATTGGAATATATCAAAAAAATTACAAAAGGTATTTTTTATAAACTTTTGTATTTTTTTTTAAATTGTAGGCCTATAAAATGCAAAACAAAAAACAGAAAATAATTATTATTACGATTAACAAGCAGCTTTTTGTACTTGTTTAATTCGGGGCTGTCTGCTTTTCGCAGATGACATGAAAATATTTTAGTAATGAAGGATGAAACAAATTACGAGATAATTCAAAATGACACGAACAATTTTGTCAAGCGAAGCGTAGCGGGTGGATTACAGATTTATACGAACAAATGCCTATAGACCCTGGTGAGCTACAGCCGAGAGCGCACTCACTATACGCATAAAGTCAGAATATTTCATATGGATTAGGGAAAGAACGATTGATTCATAATGTTACGTACATAATACCGATGCATTTCTTAAGTGACAATAGGTCTGTGGAATGGATACAAGCCATTTCCATAATATTAAGCCATTACTAGGTGGAACTAAGTCTAAAAATCTAAATGTCCAAATATTTTTTTTGTGTTATCTTTGCACAATATACTTGGTTCTTCTTTTTGCTTTCAGCCAACTTTTAGACCTCGAGTTTACTTGTAATTTCTTTTATTACACCACTGTTAGTAACAGTGATCAATGGTTAACGATGACATGAAAATCAGTAAAAAATATCGCCCAAATTAATAGTTAATATTTTTTTTTAATGTTAAATTTTCTTCAATTTTACAATAAGTTTGTCACCATAAATTTAACATAAATTTCCCTACCGTAATTTACCATAAATTTCTCAATTTTACAATAATTTTGTCACACACATAAAAACCACATTTCAATAAATTTTTCTGCTATTTGAATTAGAGCTTATATGACAAAAAAATAAGAAAACCTGCATGCTTTTTTGAACTTCTGTCCGACGCATCGAATTTATATTTTCCCAGTTTATTCCCTGCAATATACAAAACATCGTAAATTTTTTTTCTTCCCAATACTTTCTGTGACATACGTGTTCAAAGTAATAAAAAAAATCCACAATTGGTTTGCTTATAAATAAAATAAAATATGGGGATATTCCGTTTGCCCTTTCTGAAAGATTTATAAAACATTTTTGACGATGAACCCTTAAAATATGTATATGTGGATCAATATGCTTTACCACTGTGCTACATTTAAAATTATACCTTTAACGATTTCTGAAAAATAAACAGCTGTGACAAAATATAAATAGACGGATACGTGAGTGGCGTAATAACGGTTATATTTTCATTTGAACTACGAAATCATTAAAATTTGATTATTTTAGTTTGTTGATATAAGAATCCACCAGTATGCCACAACTGGGTTAATTACTTCAAAAGTAGCGATTACACCCTTAACGTGTAATCGTCACACCGGAATCATTGGAACCATCGTCTTGCAATTAGTTCACAGACGGCGGTACACACCCACGTATGTTGCGTGTGGCTTATGCGGTAGAATGACCAAATTTTAAATTCATAAAGCAAGCAGTGACGTAAGTGGATGGATGTCACTGCAACATCGTCCGTTTTTCCGTGATGTTCACTCATAAATAGTCACACTGTAAATGATGTAGAAGAACACGGCGTGCTCTTGACAAATGTAGACTCGATCACGAGCTGTTCTTAAAGTTCACTAAAAATTACAGATATTTCTTTAAATCATTATATGTTAGATAATTTGACATGTAGACATAGAGTTTTATAAAATACTTGAGAAGATCGTATGTATTTGTTTTTGGAACAATTTTAAAAATTAATAATATTTTGATCCGTATATTATTTAGATAATAAAATTATTACTTTTAAAAAATAAAACAAAATTTACACCTTAGTATGGAACATGTGCTACGAATATGTTTAAAAGACGATGAACATCAAAAAGATATTAATTTCTCAAAAACCACATATTTTTCGCAAATTTACTTAATTAATTGGTGTTAACCAAACCGAAGTTCATTTTACTCCAACGTTACCTTCTAGGGTTGAAGCTCTTTAGAGCGATCCAAACTTATCCTTGAAATAACACTTTTTATATTATTACGTTTTAAATGACATTTAACATCTTTGTAAATAATATTCAATTTTATAATAGAGGTATTGGTGTAATAATAAATACGTACTTTATTTTCATTACAAGTTCCAATGCATACTACTTTTGCATAAGACGGATTCAATATTACAAGGTAAATCCACACAGCAAAATTAGAACGCTACTAGAAGAGCAAACAGCGTTGTTATGTACTGCAATCGATTGTGCAAACTGAAATGATAATTAAATGAGCACACCTAATATACTGTAATAAATCTCCGTTAAATGTATAAAAAGGTCCATACATATATGAATCACCCTCATTTATAAGTATACTCACATGGAGTGCTAGAAACGACGAGCATATGGGGAAAAAAACTTTTAAGTACGAGTATAATCTGCACTCTCGAACATTCAAAAGTGTATAGTGACTCTATTTAAACTATTAACAAGCATTGATATTATTTGTCATCGCCTAAATATATTGTCTAGGAAAATGTTCCAGTGTCTAAAAATATTTGTAAATTTCTCTTGATACTCTACAATATTCACGAAATTAAAAAAAATCAGTTAATTTATTTACTTCTGTAAAATATCTATGTAAATATTTTTTGAGTGTTACCGATTGAAGTAAATGCGAGTCAAAAAGTTTTATTGCTAAGCTAGACCTTGCATCCCAAAAGTTTTCTCTTGCGGTAGAAAATCAGATAAACTGACAGGTGAGTAATCATAGAAGGATTACGTTTTTTTTTAAATAGGAACTCTAACACAAGTACAAGGTAATGGTGAGTTTCATTGTCTAAATAACATAGTTTATATTTGACTCTCGTACGTGTGTATCAATATAACTTACTGTTGATTACGGCGCTTTACTATTCGTACAGCATTCACGTGTACAACCACCTGAGTGGCAAAGAAATATGTTACGTTAACAAACGGTTTACCTAATTAGCGTTAAGAAAATACGACCGTCGATTTTCCCCTCTTGTTTATTATCTTCTCATAACGGACTGCGGTTTGAGGTTTGGGCTTTGCCATATAAATATAACAAAATTTATGTTTCCTTGTGAGGTACAAGAGACACAGAGCGAAAGAAATTCAACTGATTTTATGTGCCAGGCAATATGGCGAATGAGAGGTACTTGATATAAATCACTAGGTTATTGACTTACAGGCTTCGGTATTATTATAATGTAATATATTATACGTGATATCACGGCCATCAATAGGCAATAAAAAGCTCGCAACTTCTTTGGAGTATCAGTGTTATTATTGGTAATTTTCGTATTTTACGAGCACATAAAAAGTATGCTGATGACGTTTATTTTTATTGGTATCTTCCTGTGTTTACATCTTAAACACAGATAAAAATTTTAAAAGTCAAAAAATAATATGATTAAACTATAAATGATCTTATTGTAAAAGTGAAGTTACTACCCTAGATAACAAAAGACTAAGTGATTCTATTTTTATCTACAGTAAAATATTTCGACTGCCTAATTAATCAAAAGCTCACCTGATATCCTCGAATGAATAAAGCAAAATTTCTTCGGCAGTACATCCTTTGTCGAGCTACTACTACTACTTCCATCTGCTTTGGATTGTAGATATATAAAATATTTATACCTACTGGAACAATTTTATGTTAAACAAAAAGGGGCAAAACTCGTGTATATCATTTAATTTTTAAGTCAGAATATATTACCATATTTTCCTATATATGACAACATATCTCTCCGTGGCATATGACAACATACGAGTATCTTCGTTTTCAAAGAGCAGAAAACTGATACTCACCCATCACGACACACACCGTGGAATTAACTTAAATTATGTCTGTATATTGGCTGTACTTTAAAAGTAATAGTAAGTCATATTATCTTTCCTAACGTAGTGACTAATATTCTTTCTAAATATCTTTCGTTTGCTATAATTTTTTTAAATATAACACCGGTTCGTCTTGTAACAAACTGACAATAATTTAATTATTTTAACATATCTCAATCTCGTGATTCTTATTGCAAACTAAATTATGATAATACAGACCATTAAGTGAAATTATTTTGTAATTTCTTTTCCCATATATTCACATTATTCTCTTCAGAGAAAAAAAAATGAAAAATACATACTGTCGACAAATACATATAATTTTAATAGCTATTTTCAAATGATTATATATATATATATATATATATATATATATATATATATATATATATATATATATACATATGTATTTTTTTTTTTTTAAATTTTTTTTTGCCTTTTTCTTTTCTTCTGATAATCTTACATAAATAAGTAAGACGGTCAGAAGGAAAAAAAATATACTGGTTATGATGGTTAGAGAAACCGAAAGATGGCTGAGCGATAAGCAATTTTGCTAGATAAGCAATTTATTCTCCAGTAGAGTCGACTTTAGTTTGTAGATCGCTTTCAAAGGCGTGCCGACGTTATTGTCAGACAATATCGTATTCTTACTCTAATATTGTAGTGTATATAATAGGAAATAAGTTTTGTTTATAATATTTTATATATTATTCATTTCTAACGTCGCGTTATCATTTCATAAATTTAATTACATTTAATATAGAGAACAGAATAATTATGAATAATAATTAATACATTTGACTATGAGGTATCTTCAGCTCCTGATTTTGTAGTTTCATTAGAAATAATTAATTGCATTTTTGTCGAACTTTAAATATTTGAGACCAGTTTTTGTTAAAGTTAACTATAAATGATTGATATAATTAACGAACTCCAATTCGCTACACTTTGAATATCATGTCTTTTTTAACTGCTCAGACTTCATTGCTTATTTGCCAGATTACTCGCTTCCGGAAGTGCAAATATGAACTTGTCATTACATTAAATCGGCTTTTACCATCAATTTATTAAAAAAAATGTTTACTTTAATGAAATAAAAATTATAAGATATTTTCTTACTTGACACTGATCTTATAATTAGTATTAAAATGTGATCCAAAAGTCTAAACCATGACACAGAACAAAATTTTGCTTTTATTTTCACTGACTCTGCAAACGGAACATGGAATCGATTTCTGGCATTGTGGATAATTTCAATAGATTTTTTTAGGTAGCATTAATTCCGTACAAAGTCTAGTGCTTATTAGTTTAACAAATAAAAATTATACTTGTTTATTAATATTACATTTATTAAATATAACCATGACATCTTTCAGTAAAATTATTTTTATTACCTGGTCGCCTTTGAGATTATAGGCTGTATGCTATTATTTACATTAATAATTGTGATATAATATATTTTACAACGGCAACAACTATTTTGAGCTGTAAAGAGCGATAGAATAACTAATGAGATAAGGGAAAACAATCGCAACATTTGACAAACGGTATGTGAATAATATATTTCAAAGTCTTCTTTCGTATTGTCTTTATTCTGGAACTGTGTGGTTCTTGTTCTTGTTTCTTGTGTCATCCATGTAATGAAGCTATTTTTGAAAAAAAAAATAAACAAAATTGATTATCTCCTGGCAGTGAAGAAACCTTCCTATCCTGGCAGTGAAAAAAGCGAAAAATATAATATTTTTTTCCAGGTAATGTCGCTATGAAGTTAGGTCGTGTCAAATTATAAAAAAATGTATGTGCAATATCCATAGTTTATAGAGACAAATGTTTTACTCAATAAAATTTGGGCATTGGATAAGTCATCTCACACTTTATCATGTATATTAGACTCTGTTACAAGTCCCATAAAATATTTTTATATTATGATAAATTTTCTTAAACGCAATTGACAGTATCAAACAATAATTGTAAATTATTAATTTATTAATTTGAAATTATATTAATTCCGTCAAAAAGCCTTTCAACAACAGTAACATAACTGGTTGTCTTGTCAGATCATCTAATCTCTCCACTGTCCTATAATATACCACTGGCTATAAATATTACTTAAAAAGCAGCTCACGTCTTCATTTAATTAAAAGTGAAATATGTATCACCCTTATAAAAGACCTTTATTAACAATTTATGAGTGCCCTATCAAGGGTAAGACGGCTACAAGATGGCCAACTTACAAAAGCCGTCTTGTAGAAATGTCAATTTGTAAAGATATTTTAACGATAAGTGTTTAGCAGGACATCACTAACGTGTGAATACAAAGGACATTTTGTGGCATTCTAGGTAGTAAAACGTTAACGTTCAAAGTCACTGCTTCTATCGAGCATAAATATAAGCTACTCTAAGCTATTGAAAAATGATTTCATCCTTTTGTTAACACGTCATAAACACTGACTTTAAAAGTTTAACAAAGTTTAGAAAGTATGGTTAAAAAGGAAAATTCTATCAAATGTGGGCCAGCTATGATATAGAGAAAATATTTTTTTCGTCGTTTATATATCAATTATTACTTAGTGGCCTAAATATTCAAACAGGGTTAACATCACACTGATGTTGATTAAATATAATTTGTATATCTCATAATTAGTTTTAAGTTCAATATGGTATTATAATGCAAGAAATCTTTTTAATTGTTTAGGTAAACCCAATATCTATCACATAATATATCAAAGCCTTCGAAATATTTTATTTAGACCGTCATGGTGGACTAAAATATATTTTCGAAAAGCTGATATGCTCATTTTTTATAAAATTACAGTCCGGAATACTCCCAAGGTAGTGTTAGATTATTACTACATTTATTATATTTCATTGTAGGTTGAAATATTATCAATTTTTACCTCTCTCGTACAGTTTGAACACATTTTGAAAATTGCCTACAACTTTCGACTAAACAAAGTTTGTCTAATTAGATCACTATATAAGTAAGTAAGAGTGAAAACCATTCAAATGATTCCTTGCCACCATCTCTCTATGGCTATAGCTTGATTACCGTTTATATTATTTATTGAGGGAAATGTACTCTACTGTTTTTGGAAAAAATGGTCTAATTTAAAGAGACCACTCGTAAGTTTAAAACAATTCCTGCATAATTAAAAATTTTTTGGATGTAAATTCGTTTCAAAATAAAGATCAAAATAAGGCATCTTATTTAAAACATTTTCTTCAAAATAAGACATCGTCTTCGTTTCAAAATAAGACATATTTAAATCAGTTTAGGATATTCTCAGTTCTCTAAAATAAAAATTGGAAGAATAAATAAAAATGTTATTGGTTTTTAGGAATGCAAGTTCCATAATAGAGATATGCCTATTCCAAATTTAATATTTTATAGAAATGACTGTATATACAGCCTATTTGATGCTTCGTAGAAAATTCCTCCGAAATTATTTAAGATTTCTCTTTTTAAAAAACAAAACGGTTACCTCTAATTTAATTGGGTAATTTCAAGCGCCAACAATTTTGAAGTTACAAAAAATATTTGACAAATGAAGGACGTAAATACGTCAAAAAAAAATACTGTTATTTTTTATAAAATAGTCAGAATTAAAAAAGAAACGTAAAATACTGACCGTCTATTTACCTGTTCTAAAATAATGAAGTACCAATTTTCTCGCTTACATATAATTGATAAATGGAATATTAGTCAAGAAACGTTTAAAGTACCTTCTATAAATACTGATGTAGAGATATCGTAAAATAGGAATGAGCTTTGCAAGTGGTTCGAGATCCCGCCTCATTAAAAACTTGCCGCGGCTCTTCGAGGCTGTAAATGCGAAAACATAAAGCTGTATTAACAGCGAAACCGAGAATTCGGTAACCTCAGCGGTATCCTTTTGATAGCCGAGCAATCTTCGTGTTGTATTTGATTAAGCTACGCGAGAGCTTCGGGGTCTTTTTGCCCTTTACTTATAAGTAAAAAGCAGTTTGTGGTATTAAACATATCCATTGAGGGTTAGTGGTTGTTGACATATTCATTGAGGGTTGAATAATTTTTCGTAACTTAATAATATTCATTTATGTATATTTTCCTTTTAATAAAAGAAAAATTTACCGCCAAGTGGTAAACATTTATATTTGATGTTTTTTTTCTTTATGCCCTATTATTTTATTTTTTTTGTGTCCTATTAAATTTTTATTATGTTAAGGATTATTCTGTCTCCTAATAACTATCGTACCGTATTAGATGTTATTATTATGTGCTTGTATTGAAATATTTGTTATTATTTCTTCCACACACCCAACGCTCTGGATAAACCTCTAAGCAGGACATAGATTTTTAAAAAAATAAATAAATACATAAATATATACCTTGTAGACAGTAGTATTACTGTAAAAGTGGTAAACTTTATTTACAAATCTATATAAACGCGGTCAGGAATAAGTCAGTGCCTTAATTTCGGCTCTTTCATATTTACAATCCAAGCAAACTATATCGGTGGTGCGTTAAAAAATCGCTTGCTTGTCATTACATGACAGCTTGAAGATTTTTACAGTGGTTAATGGTGCAACAGGTTTTAAGCTACAACTGATTTCAGCTAGCATTTAATAATTTAAGGTTTGTAAATTCTAGATGATTGATTTGCTACGGGCGAATGAATTTTCCTATCTACTAAAAATATATCGCAACTGGATGGAGTTAACTCAATTGGGCCATTGAATAGAATGTCAGATTAGTTTCGTGGTTAACTTTTCATGGTTCTCATTTATTTATTACAATTGATATCAAAAACAGTTAATAACACTGAAATGATAATAACAGGTAACAGTAGTGAATAGCAATAAAATATTCAGTTGTAATTTGAATGAATAGGCATTTCAGTAAAAATATGTAAAGCAAAAATTTGATAATAATGGGAAATAGTATTAATATATTCCCAAAAATATATTTTCACTTACCACAAGTAAATTATATTGTAATGTTATCACAGTCGCGTGGTTGAATAGTTGACAACCGTGACAAAGTAGACAGTTTCGGCATATACGTGACAAAGTAGACAGTTTCGGCATATACGTGACAAAGTAGACAGTTTTGGTATTGCACAGAGACGATATCGGCCGAATAGTAGTCGTAGTGAGATGGGTTTCCTTCCCATTAGACAGACGTCTTATAATCGATAGGTATGGGGTAACGATATCAAGCCTTCATCTTGTGGCTGAGAAAAGTCTTTATCGATAAGGATAATTAACAGATATTTTTAGCGTAATGACAAAACTTATACATATTTCTTAGCTTGATAATTTGATATTAAACGTAGCTATCGATTGGTAAAAATAAAGGTCGTTTATCCTATACGGTTGAAAAAATTAATATATTTAAGCAGACAATTAGATTAATTAGTTTCTTCGATCGTAAACATAGGGACCTAAAATAGATATGAGACTATCCCTTATCTCATCTAAAGACCTTCGGACTTTTTGCATTCTCGACGTGGTCTTTTGCTTTCAAATGGACGTAAATATTATTTTAGTTTCCCTTGTGTTGATGAACATTCGGTTTAAAATGTGTAACATTGATGAATTGCGTGTTTATACCCAAAAAATTTATGAAAAACATTCCTCTTTCCAAACAACGATCATATCTTATCTTAAAGGGCAAATTTGTTTAAAAGACATTTTTCTAACTTCACAGAAAAGCCATTACAAGGTTAGACTTTGGAAAAAAGAGAAGTAAAAATTGCCATGAAAAATATTACTGTTATGAAAATACAAAGAAAAGTATTCCTTAATGAATTTTCTTCAAATGTCAAATTTGAAATCCATTTCCTGTAAAATTTTAAACTAATTTACCTTTCGACAAACGATTTATAACTGCATAATCTCTTCTCCGAGTAGAACCAAAATTATGAAAATGAAAAAGGATATTAGACTCTTAAATCAAGTTCCCCTTACATTATGGTAATTTTAGCTCCTCGACCATGGACTCAAATGAACCTACAAAAAGTTAATTAAGATATTTAGAATTTTTTACATCTTTCTGTTAGAGTGTATAGATATCTGAAGATATTCCTTGTTGAAATTCAAATAAAGTTAGCCGTATAATTTTCACGAAAATAAACCCACAGAAGCCTTTCTGGCATGAGTGAGTAATTTACACTTTTTCGCAACCGCTCATCCAACTAAATATGTAATAATGTTTTTTCAATTATAAAATTGCTTCATTTGCAACCATAAAAAAATCAATTTAAAAAATTTCATACCTGACTATTTGTGGCGCGGTTTGATTTTTGCGGGTTTTTTTTCCTTAATTTACTATTTCTCTCATTACTAATAACTTATTATTTATTTATAAATACAATATCTTTTAAATTATTTAGTGTTTGTAATAAAAATGTAAGTAAATTCAGTTAACAAAATTTCGTTTCTTTTTTTAAACCATGAACTTTTCAGTTTCCATATTTACATTTCGCTTACCGCTTAGAAACCAAAATCTATTAGTTTACCGTTTATATTTCGAATAATTTTATAGTGCTTACATGATATGTGTGTATATATATATATATATATATATATATATATATATATATATGTATATATATGTATATAAAATCGAAATATTTATAGTAAACAATTTTTATAATATTTATAATATTTTTATTTTAATAATTTGTGACCGGAAATTATTTTAGTTAAATACATAATTTTTTAGGTATATTTTTTCGTGCTATACAGAATAAATATTGAAACATCCTTAAAATAAATTACATTAAATATATTACTTAAAATTTTATAATAAATGGAAAACTGACAGTTGTACATTTTTAAAAATGAATAAGTGCCATAAATTAAAGATAGTGAAACGTATTAAGTTGATATGATTGTTAATTTTTGTATTTTACTTCATTGGGAGCGTTATGATTTGTATTTTTTAACGCATTTAAAATGCTTGTTTTTAATTTATCCAATTTCATTAATTTATGTTTATTCTTTGGTGATGTTAAGTGTGTAATTTATGGTCATAATTTCTTTGCGAAATTAGTAAATATTAGCTAGGAATAACACAAATTTGGACATATTTCTCCTATATTTTTTTTTTAATGGCTAGTTTTATAACCTACAATCGTGATCCGCGCAATGTTTTTAAATTCGTCGTTAAATATTCTTTTAAAAAATTGTCAAATTATCATTGTCACAAAACTACATCTGTCTTAAAAAAGAAAACAAGTATGCAGGCGTTTCTTTTCCGCTTATTTGTTTATTTAGAAATTTTAATATGCAGATACGAGTTGATGACGCGAAATTATTCCTTGAAAAGTAATTTCCTACAATTTAATCAAATTAAATATAAATAATTTAACTTGCTAGTGGAGCAGCAAACTTCAGTTGATAGTGTGGAGTGAGTTATATCATGAACATATATTTAAAATATAGACGAGCGTTTTAGCTTCAGACAAAACGGTAATATCGTCAACCGACCTCGTATCGAATGAAAATATTACTGAACGATTTCGCATCAACAGTATCTAATGTATCCGAATTATGACAGAAAATAATATCCTCAACAGAATCAGAGCTGTCAAATAACGTGAACATAGCAATTCCATTAAGTTATTGTCTCTAGGGTCCACTTGCGGCCTGCCAGTAACTTTATAATGCATGGGAAAAATCAAAGTTTGCCTTTACCTTTTTAAATACTTTTCCGATTATAAACAAAAACCAATATTACCATCCATTGATTAATAAATAATCTGCAATATACCCGGTTATAATTCAATTGGTTTTCTTTTACGTTTGTATGACATAGGTTTAAATTTGTCGATGACATAACTCGAAGACGAAATGGATTTTGGAGATCGAAAACTTAAAATTTTGTTTATTCTGCTGAAAACTATCAAATAAATTTCGTAGACTCCCTTCAGATTTCACAAACACTAGAATGAGCACGTACATACGTATATATATATATATATATATATATATATATATATATAAGGTGACTAGAACCCACCACCCAGAAGCTGACGTAATATTTTTATGAACATGATGAACATATAAATAAATAAAAAAACAAAAAGGAAGTGTAAAAAAGTAAAAGGCTGAAAATTTTATTTATAACACAATTTTTATTATAATTGGTGTTTCTAATTATTCGCATGACAGAAGTTTCCAAAAACTTAAAAATAATTATTAGAAACTCCAATGATACCAACATGAAATATATTTTTGTAATTAAATTAAATTGTTTTGTAATTAATGTGAATTTATAAATTAGTAAAAATAATTTCATTTACTTATACTACTGATGAAATGTTAACCTAGCAAACATTTCCTCGATTAGCACAACATTTCCCTGATTTATGCTTCAATCCAACGATATTTAAAATTACAAATCTCAGATTAACACCACCCAACAAAAAGCTAAGAAATTTGTGTGGCCTAGAATCGAAAACTTAGCTCGAACGAGCTTCCAACGACCCGGATATCGAATGGAATACTATGGTCGGTTTTAATTTCCATTTAAATTATTTCATAGACAAAAGTTTAAATCTTTATGAAATGTAAAAATCATTTTTTTTTAGTTTTCATTGCAGAATTATCAAGAAGACTAGCTTGTTTTACGCTCAACTAAATCTTCTTTCAAACGATTATACAAAGTGGTACAAAACCTCTATGAAACTTAACCTTTCCATAGTGCTTAGGTGTAATAAGATTATTTTACACTTTTATTATTTTCCCATACCAGGTTAAAACCATGGGTATAACTCAATTTTTCTCCGCTAATCTCTTATGTCGATCAGGAAATAGAAATTTAATTTTTATATTTATTGCTCATTGCTGCTTATTCCCAACAATTTATCATTTTAGTCATTGAAAATTAAAACATGAAATTGATGTAATGAAATTATATTTATTTAATAATACCCAGAGAGTAAAACTTGCTAATCCAACTATTATAAATGTGAAATAGTTTTTATTTTTTATTCGTCATAAGCTAAAAACGCTGCTAAGCAAGCAACTAATTCTTCGATTACTTATAATATTTATATTAAATATAATAATATGATAGACTGCTTCCGCTATCTTATCACGAGGTTACTTCTCATTTCGTATTTTTGTACTTTGCTACCCAATAGCATCAATTAGTGTTTTACTTTAATCTGCTCCCAGAATTACTCATTAACATCTTGAAAATTTATAACTTTCAGAGTGTCTGATCTCGATAACTATGAAGACTACTTTAGTTTATCTCAACGCAATTATCAGTTATTATAATACTTTATAACTTCCTGTGTGGTATTTAGATTAAAGATGTTAAACCCAAAGGGTGAACACATTTTTGCATTCTTTTTTTTTGCTTTTTGATAACTCATTTTTATTAAGGTTTCCGAATCTTTAGCTAAACAAAAAAAATCATTTTATTACAACATACATTGCCGAATAGAAATTTGAATTCTCATTTCCTTATAAATGTTACAATTCGCTACTTCTATTCCGAGTGCCGATATTTTTTTTGCCTTTGACCATTTCATATCTTATCACTGTGGATATTTGAAACTTGGTTTTATTATCAATGATTTATATTGTAGAAAATGAATTGACATAAAAAATACTCAAAAAATTTTTCCCTCACATTAATTTATCATACGTGATTAAACCCATAGTAAAGATTTAGTTTTTATTATCTTAACCTAATAATAATAACAAATAATATTTTAATTCTGAAAACTAAACTTACTGAAAAATTTTCTTGATGTGTCCTCGTGCATGGGAAATATTTATTCCATCATAAATTACTATAAAATCGAGCGAAATAGTTTTTATCACTTCAGTTGTGTACTTCCACAACTGAAGTGATAAACACATACATATTCTTTAGTACACATACATATTCTCCGAAATATTTCGAAGGAAATATTACATTTATCATCATTATATATTCTAAGGAAATATAAAATAGTTATTTGACAAGTTCTAAAAATAATTTCAAATTGTGATGTCTCCAAGCCACTTTTTGGGCTGAAAGGAAATATATTTTTTCTGAAGGATTTTCAAACAAAATAGTATTTTTTTATTTGCTTATTATTTTATTCTTTAGCTTATTCGTTTTTGTTTAACGAAAAGCTTTACATGTAGATGTAATAACGGTGATAATAAAAATAGAGCCGCAAAATATGAAGCCATTGAATTATAAATAGGTATAACATAGGTTGTACATAACTAGGCATAATCTATGTAATAGGTATAACTATTTATAATTACGCCTTTACAAAGGCTACGCCATACGTTCGCTTGACAAATCACGCGCTGTTTATTTAGAAAACAAAATGTAATTCTCGGCGTTCGATGTTGTCAGTTTTGTATGTGCGACTTACAAACTAAGTATTGGGTATTTTACATGAAATTTTAGCTAAAAAACTTTTGAAGACGAATGCTTATAAAATTATATATTATTACTATCAAATTATGTCATTTTGCAAGTTACAAAATGTGCTCGCGGCCGAATTTTCTTTTCTATCTGCCTTGGAAACATATTTTTAATTCTTTTTTATAATTTATACATGTAGTTACGCTATAGCGAAATATTTACAATATATCTCTAGTTATTACAACATGCAGTAACATCACATTTATATGCAAAACAATTTAAATTAAGTAATTATTGCAAACATGATAAACCGCCCCAAACGCACAATTCATTAAATATTTTTTAATTTTTGGTCAGAAAAATATTTTTTGTTTACTTTATTATAAAATACGTAATACACTGGTTCCACAAGAAAATTTCCAGCCCTGAATATGTAATACTATAATTATTATTACTTCGGGAAGAAACACAACCGCGCACTCTTACGTGCCAATTTAATGTACGAAAATCGAATGAATCGTTAGATATTTAAAAGGAAAATGTATCATAATTTATAATAAAAAAAGAGAATATTTTGGTATAAAAGAACATATGCTGCAAAAACTACGCTTATTATTTCTATTTCTATGGAGGACTCACGAAATAAGTCACACAATTTTTTGTCATTTGATACCCATAGACATGATTTTTGCACGTTTTATCTAAAATTCCGGCAACCCGAAGAGTTCACTTTGTGTGTACAAACTACAAATAATGTATCAAATCGTGGATTTTGCTTGAATATCACAATTTTAAATATGTTTTTAGGTTTTCGTAAATACATTATGTATATATGCTAAATATTCAGGGTAAGCTACGTGTAATTGCTTATAAGGCCCTGCGTGCCACTGGTATAACGATCGACGAATTTAAATGATTTATTTTTACACTTTTGTCTTCACAAAGACAGTACCAAGCAGACTTATATGATTCTATATATATTACATATTATATAATATAAATTAGAAGATCTTGCTTATAAGGCCCTGCGTGCCACTGGTATAACGGTCGACGAATTTAAATTATTTATTTTTACACTTTTGTCTTCACAAAAACAGTACCAAGCAGACTAATATGATTCTATATATACTACATATTATATAATATAAATTGGAAGGTCTTTTTCATTTATATATATTGTTGTCATTGGAAACGTCGGCGTTCGCGACCTTCACTTTCAAGTCCAAAATCAATCCCTCAGGCTTCTAGCGTCGATTTTTATTTCGCAGGACTCGCATGTTCGTGTGAATTAAAACGATAATAATGTTTTTTTTCATTTTATGGCTAAGTTAAATTTTAGACTTATCTAATAATTCTAGCTTCAAAATGTGTTAAAGTTTAGTAGTTATTAAATTTTAAAATTAGTAGTTAATTCTGTAAACGTCTATAAATTGTTCAAAGAAGAAACGTTGAGTTTATATTACATAAGTGAGTTACGTTTAGATAAAACTATACTTTAAAGAAGATTCATAAATCGAATATAATAAAACCGAATAGCGGGAAGCCCAAAAGCTTTACAAAACCTCGCGATAATTTATCACCCTTTAAATAACGATGCTACCTGATGAACGTGACGGGATGCCACTAAAATCATTAATCATAAGCGTGACTTTTTTGTAATCATTCGAAAGCCGCACTCAAACAAATAAAACGATTCAACAAATTATTTAAAAAAATATTTAAATATGAAGAATAATTTAAGTGCAATATTTGTAAAAATATTTCTCTGTAGGATTTATAGTATATAGTTACGTTTGCGTGCGTTTTCTGGATCTAGTCTTCAACGTCTTGAAACGTATGTAAGGTCGAGGACGCGGTTAAATTAAATAATATTTTACTCTTGCAACTGAATAGAATGTATATAATAACATTCCACTCAAGCTTTTAAATAGCTGATGACAGTATGTAGGCGTGAGATTAACTAACAATTATTTTATTTCATAACGCTCTCCTTGACTAAAAATATCTCATTTGTTTTCTAAGATTATTTTAAAAAATAAAAGTGATATTTTATTTAATAATATTTTTTCATTGTTCATTTCCTGCCTATTAAAACAGATGTCCAAATTAAATATTCCCCTGAGACTCGAACCTGTTTCCAGTGGCAAATCGGTTTTCAATCAATTTCACAATAGGTGAGAAAGCGATTGATAAAAATGGTCACTATTATCATAAACATTATTTTTAGTCACTAAAAACAGATTTAAATGCTGCTAAGTGTTTACTGAAAGTTGCTTTGATTGAATTCGTCGATTCTCGTCCAGAAAACTATTATATTAACAGCATTAACAAAACTTACATTATACTTACTTACCAATACGAGTATGAAATTTTCATATGAAAATTTTATTTCTATTACTTAAAAATTTTGTTGATTGATATATGTTATGCAATTGCAAGTACGATAAACAACGTCGACATAAATATTTCGTTAGTTCATTTTATTAATTATTCATTTCTGTGGCATCATTCACTATAATTAAACTCGGTAAATAGAAAATAAACATTTGTAATTTAAACCATGTACGTATGTATGAAATACCGATACATGCGTAAACATTTATGTGAACATCAATAGTTTTCACAATTAAATGAAACTACGTAATTTAGTATTATTTCTACTTTCTTTAATTTCTTTACCACGACCTACGTTTCGTTGTATTAGAACATCTTCATGTGGGATATTAGCAAAGGTCGTGGTAAAGAAATTAAAGAAAGTAGAAATAATACTACATCACGTAGTTTCATTTAATTTTGAATAATGAATTTCTACAAAATTAACGCCAAATATATTCAATATCAATAGTTTTGCTACACGCGTTTATACTTCGATTTTACTTTAATAAATTACCCACGTCCTCCTCTGAACCATATTTTCTCCCAATATATTTATATTCTGCCTCCTTGTGCCTTCTGCCTACACTTATCCCCTCACATATTTCCCTAGTATTTTATTTAATACAAAAGCATTATCTTTCTTCTGCGAAATTTAACTTCCTCATTCTGCTCAAGATTCTTTTACTTGATTGCTCCATTAAGTTTAGTCGGTCTCCTTTATTACGATTTTCGTCACTTTCATTAAATTATTATATATTATATTATTTACGAGCAGTCTTTAAGCAGAGATGCTTTTTTTAAATAAATAGAATCATCGATCAAAAATTGGCCCAGAATGATCGAAACTACCAATGGTTAAAATTAGTATTACGGAGCATTCTATCAATTTCACTAACGATAAATATACGTGTTACCAAAAAAGAGATTTATGTCCTTACCATCATTTTTCACTCGATACTAACACGTGTCCCTTTATCATAATATGATGAAAGTATACTAATTGTACCCTTAATCCATATAAAGATACCGTTTCTAGAAATTCGTCACACAGAATTTTCTCTACCGTTACCAAATCCGTCAACAAAAAGAAATATTTATGCTCTTTGTTAAACTTTAACTGAGAATTTGTCAATTAGTTGAAGTACAATTTTTAGATCTGTAATGTACCATTTCATTTAAAAAAATTAAAATAAATTTGGAAAAAATTATATTTATTCTCCTAAACTATTAGAATTTCTTATAGTTGAAATAGTTTCTCCCTTTACATATTGTGGTAAATATTGAAGACCTCACTATAGAATAATTTTAAAACCAAAATGAAGGTGATAATATTACTTAATGTATACATATGTGTGTGTGTATATATATATATATATATATATATATATGAATTCTTTTGCAAAAAACGGGCACTTACAGGTATAAAACATATCAGAGTTATTTTATTATTATTTGATTCATTTTAATGGTGATATGATGATAATATTGTTACTTATTATTAAGATATCGTTTTTATCTACTTCAGTAATTAAAAATGCGAATAAATAAAAAAAAAAATGTAAAGTCCACAGGTGAGCGTTTTCATACTGGTACATTAAAAATGGCTAAAATTTATTTTTGAATATATTTTATTAATTTAACATAAAATTTAGTAACGAGTATTCCTCTAGCTAAAATCAATATGCTTTCGACGCATGCTTTCGACGACGTTTTTTATCATTTCCTGAGGAATACGTTCCCATTCAGCGACGATCACATTTTTGAGGGCCTAAATGTTTTCTGGAGCTGGTTTTACGGCTCCGACGCCTGGTTTGAGATTATCCCATATGTGTTCTATCGGATTGAGGTCGGGACTTCTAGCTGGCTAGTCTAACTGACGAATTCCGGCCTCCTGCATATACGCATCAACGTCTCTAGAGCGGTGGGCGCGAGCGTTGTCGTCCATAAAAATGGACTTGCCTGCTAACTGCTGTTAATGCGGGTTAGGCATGAGGAATAAGAACCTATGTTATGTACCTTTGGGGATTAAGTGTGCTATTTTCAATAAAAACTAACTCGTTATGGTCATCTGAGTTAATACCAGCCCAAAACACTACGGAGCCTACACCGTAAGGGATTGATTTCCTCAAAGCACACTTCTGCGAAGCATTCTCCAGGTCTTTGTAAGACTCTCCGACGTCGATCCTCACCACTAATCGATATACGAGCTTTATCGAAGAATAAAACACTGGAATCTCAATCTGGCAACTCAATGCTCAGGAGTAATGTAGGGCCCCAAGCTGGGCGATAGCTACGCATATTGACGGCCTGAAGTCTCCTTCTGACTGTCCATAGGCTTACTCGTGTACCTCTGACGTCCTCGAGGTTCTGTTTGAGATCCACGTATGTAACTTGACGATTTCGTAGCGCTTGACTGACTATGAACCGGGCCTTCTACTGACGGAGCCCGTTTCTTGGTATCGTTGCTAGGTCGGTGGAACGGCTCATATTATACTGCTGAGACACATAACATTGGCCACAGTTAGTAACTTAATTAAAATTTATTCGTTAAAATAAAAAACGTAACAAATGAAAAAGAACTTAATAAGAGTTGGATTTCATTTACCGCCAAAAGATACGTTTTTGTCAGTGAAAGAGAATTTTCATTCAAAAAGAATAAATTTCAAATTTAGAACGTTCGTTTTTATGTGCGGGAATACACTATACCTGCCAGTAACAATTACAATTAATACAAGATATATATATATATATATATATATATATATATATATACACATATACATTTGTATATATATATATGTATCCATATTTACAAAACTTATTGCCAAATTAAAAAAATTAGCTTATAGATTTCCAATTTATTATTAGTCATAATTTTTTACAATCGCACACAAAGAGACTAGTATAAAATATTTTTGATTCTACATTGCAAAAAAATTTGAAAATTTAACAGGTTTCATTTTTAAAATATTTGTATTATAAATAAGTTAAATTAACGAAGCGATCTTTTAAATAAACTAAAACATAAGCAATAAGGAAAACATGACGAAATGGTAACAAAAAATAAATAAATAGAGTACGAAACGAAACAATTCAATTTCTTTCCTCAAACGAAAATACTTTTTCCGACGACTTCTGAACACAAATATTTTGCAAACCAACTTTTAATGGTTTCCACAAGCCAACCATCATGGACTGCAAAAAGCTTACGTCAAATTTATTGCTATACGTTGAGTAATTATGCGTGAAATTGTTTTGGCACAAAATTTGAGACCGTGTATATGAGGTGTTGGAATTTGCATCAAACATCTGATAGTATTATGAAGGACATTTTAATTGAAAAAATTCCAAATTTCTGATAACAGTATTCCAATAACGGACTATTTTATCAACACAAAAATGAATCGATCAGGTTTATTGAATTCAGGTACATAAAACATAATGTTAATATTTATAACACGAAATGGACTGAAAATAAATTTGTTAATTATGTACTTTAATTATTTTAATTAAAGTACATATTTAACAAATTTATTTTCAGTTTAAAGATATCAAATGAAAAGTTTTTTAAAGATATCAAATTAAAAGTTTTTTACAGATATCAAATGAAAAGTTTGATCGATATTATTGATTTATTATTTCTTTTTAAATAAAATAATATAGAGGGGCTCTTGCATAAAAAACGTGTTACAAATATATGCTTAGTTCATTACACACTTTAAAATTTTAAGCACATGTATATAGATATGTATCTGTCTCACATGCGGGACGTTTCGCTTTATTTCTATTCCTAGTGCCAATATTGTAAACATTTAAAACTCGAAATTGTTTCTAAATATTTCCGATTTTGTATTGTTTAAGATAATTTAAAGGGGTTTACTGACGTAGTATACCATCAGGTGTAGTATGATACTCGATATATTTCATAATTTGGAAAAGTGAATCTCTAAATCAAATAATTATATATTACGAAAGACATTGTAAAATAACTGAACGTAAATCATTGTTTTATCTCAACTTATTAATGTAAGTCAATATCTAATAAAAATATAATTTGCTGGTTAGATCTCGGTCGAACCTCTTTTAAAGGTTATTTGAAGAGAAATCAAATGTCGAATATTTTTAATCTTCCTTACCTCATTATATACAATAATGCGGAAATATAAGGAAACTGGCAGAGGTCTACATAGTTTTGACCCCACTTGTCACACAAATAAAAATACACTCTTAAATAGACGGAATGAAAAATATGCCACTTAAAATATTATATATGTCGTCAATCACACGGTTTAGAAATCATGTTTTTTTTTTAAATGACGTTATTTTTTTAATAGTTTGTAAATATAGCATTTTCTACGAAACTCTTTACACCGGAAAAAGGAAAAAAGTGCAGATTGTATCTTTCTGTATCCTCTGCGCAAACATATCTCATATTAATTCCTGAAAGACACAGATCAAACAGAATACAAAAAGAACAAAAGAGACATTTTGACGACAACGAACACTTACAATACCAACTTAAATAGAATGTTACAACCTTGATCTTTCTTGTATTAAAACTGATATTTTCGCACTTCTGAAATTAATATGATGTCATATTTCCACTTACGATTTTTTTCTACGAAATACCTCCATGTTGACGCTATATTGTGCGCATAGCACACGACCTATTTTGGGTATTTTTACGCTAATATATGAAGAGTGCATAAATAAACTTATTATTAATAAATAGTTATTTAGATCTTTGTTAAATAGGCGCTAACCATACGCGGTCATTAATCAACCGTGCATACTTTGACGGAAGTTTATATCGCTATCGTTAAAAAGTTAAGCTACTATGGAAAGTGATTAACTTTCTTTACGGGTCTCGAATGAATGCTTCAATTCGTAGGTTTTAACATCAGTTGACGTAAAGTTAAAATTTTTTTATGATTGTATAATGAAAGAAAACAAAAACACAATTGTATGTTGAGTTGATTATGGCCTTGGAGAGCGTGGCACATGGCGGGTTTGCGATTTTCGACCGCAGGACCGGGAATAGAAATCGAAAAATCGGGAATAAAGTGGAGCTGTGATGTTTGTACTTAAATAGCTAAAATGCCACTGACCAGTGACTGACAATAGCGTCTCTAGTGCGAAAAGCTTTGCGCTGCGACCGCCAGCGGCGTGACGGTTTTAACCTTTACCTCCAAAGATGCGTGCATTGGGAGAGCTTGTCCTTGTTTACTGAAAAATATTGGACGGGGGCACTTTCCTTATTTGATTAAAAATATTAAACATTAACATGAATCTAAATATTATTTTGTTGAAAATACAGTTTATTACAGGAAAATACTTTCGGCATAACTTTGTAAAATAGCTTCTTCGTTTATTCAAATAATTTCAAAATGTAAAATATACACGTTCTTTATAAACGAAGCTCACGTCGACATAACAGTTTTATAAATAAAAGAACTTTAACCCGCAATGCGCCGATTATACAACAAATATAGCACAGAAACTTGCTTGCGTAACACAAAACTCATATTCAGTTCAAAGAACATTTTATCCTTAGCATTTTATACAAAAGCTTTTCCCGCATAAGTTTCAGTGAGTGAAGCGACGGCAAGAACGCTTTCCTACACATATTTTCCTCGTCGACTTCTCTTTATTAAGAATAGTGACTTATGACTTTTACGGCGGTGTTGTTTATAATGATGGACTGTTATTATTGAGAAACTACAAGTTTATTTATTCTAAATAACCAGTTGCTGAGATTCGTATTAGAATTGCTAATAGAAGAGAACTACGTTATTATGTGAAACTTTAATTTTATTATATGCTTATAATTCAGTTTTTATACAATTTGGTTTACCAGTACACAATAAGTCCTTTTGCGGATTTGCTTACACGTCCTTAAGTTCGTCTGTCACAGTCGTTTTTCTGAGAAACAGTTTGACATAGAGAGTTCCAATTTGATCTAGTGATGGTTCGCATATTTACCTGCATATTCACAATAAAATCCTGTTGTTGAACTAAATTTTGTTAATCGCTATAAGGTCAATCTAAATAATATTTTTGACAAATTTAAAATTTTGGTTTACAAATATACATTGTGGTTTCAGTCGTGTGGGTTCCCAAAACGGGCGAGTTATAAGTATTTTAAAATAATTTTCACAATTTAATCACAGAAAGTTGTACAAAATATTACACAAAATGTCCACACGGTATATATCCCACTCGCGTCTACAACTGCAAAATTTACAGTTATGTAGAAAAGAGGGTTTTTAAAAGTTGATCTAAAATTTGCGGAAAAATTATAAAGATGATTTCAGAGTTGATATTTTTTGAAAATTCACGATAGTTTGAGGCACACAAAAGATATATTATATGTACGTTGTGGAAAATAACATTCATATTTAAAACTGGATTATGCACTTTAATCATTTGAAGTGTGCGCGGAACCTTCTCAGTACGAGATCTTGTCTTACCTAACGTTGTTTTTACTTTTTTTGATTCGGTTTTATTATAGTTCAGTAATTTTTAATGCAAAGCATAATTTTTTAACAGAAGATTTTATTTTTTTTATTAATATATTACAAAAATAGAGCATTAGCTTCCGTGAAATATTTTCGGTTAATGAAATATTACTCACGCGTAATTTTTCATATATGTTTAAAGAGAATTTGAGCTACAGCAAAACGAGATGGTGTTTATGCGTTACAATCGTGTTTAAATTTAAAGAGTTTAACCATGTTCAATTATGAAAATAAATACACAACAGCTCATTTTAATTTTTTAATATCAAATAAATCACCATAGCGCGCTAGCTGTTACCAAATTTAAATTGTTAACGAGTTGCTCCCACAAGCAGTATTTACTATGGGTCGATTTTTATTATTTGCTGTATTCATTGTCCCATTCTATATTACAGTTGTGCTATATTCAATTTTACAAATATTATAAAACATCTCTTTAAATATGAAAGCTCTCCTTTACTTTATACATATGCAATATCTTCCTATATTTAATATCACGTTCTATTTGCGTTTCAACTAATCTTAAACCGCAGCCGGCAAGACAATAGAAAGCTACGAAACCTATAACTAAACAAAAGGACCATTATCCTGGCCCTAATTCCGTATTTAGGCTGTTGATAATATAACTCTCTCGCGACGACTCAACTTGTAGGTAAAATGTAATGTTGACACACCAAATGCGTAGAAATTTTCCTTTAACTCTAGCCCGTTCAAAGAGTTACCATTTATCCATTTCCATTAGGATCCTATAATAAAACTGCAATGTATCAATTTATCGAAAACTGTATTTATTTACGTTGCTTTTATTTTAAAAAGAAATCACTTTGTCATTGTCTTCTAGGATTTGTTAAATAAGACCCATCTTTAATTACTGAAAATGTATTTTCTTTACCGCTTATGACGCATTAAAGTAATTTTTTGTACAAAGATAGTTAAATCAGAATTAATTATTATTGCTATACTACTATTTTATACAAATTTGTATATAAAATGCGTTGTGTAGAAAGAACTGAGCATCGAAACATAGGTTTGTGTAAAAAGATGGGTGTACCTACATTAAATTCGATAAAGTAGGTCAACTAATAATAATTGGTGACTAAATTACATAGGGAGGAGGTTACGCAATTAACTTATTAAAATTATTATTTTTTTAATTATATTGAGATATACAATAACTACAATGTGTAAAAACTTCATGTTAAATTTACCTGTAAAGGCTTACACGATATATAAGCTGTCCGTAAAATGTCCATGTTTTTACGTGAATTTTTACTTTGCATTCATAATATACAGTCTTATTTAATTTATTTATCTTATAAAATATAATTTTTGAATAATTTGTCTTTTCCGATACAAATACATTTAAGATTTAAACAAAAATCTCAAGTTGTCATGGCGAATGGCTGTTTAAAATTCAATCGCCCAAATTCATCTGGTAATTATACTTCCTTTAACTTTTTTTAACTAACGAATATAAATATTACAGACAAGTATTGAAAAAAGTATGATAAATTTAATTGTATTTTTTAATAAAAGGAATGTTTACACAGGAGATATTTATGATAAAGGAAATATTAAAGTCGGTGTAAAATTCTAACATTAATTACGGGATATTGAGAATCATATTGGATTATTAGGAATAAGTTCCAGAAAGAGCTTTAAAAAAGCAAAAATTTTAAAGTAAGGTTTTTGCCGTAATCATAAATTAAATAGACAACTTGTCGCATGTAAATCGATGGAAAATCCATAAATGGAAAAATTTACCAATTTTTTGGAGGGTAAAAATGAGATAAATTAAAAAAATATATTTCTCTGAATACGGGCACTTTTGGAAAGATTGACTTCTTTTTTGCTTCGAATGAAAATTATACTAAATAAGTAAGTTGGATATTATAATATAAATTTATATTTATACTTCCATATACTTTAATACATGTTAAAATTATCGAGTAGACAGTATTTTAGTTTAATATTCCGTTTAGAATTTAATTTAACATCCAGCATTTAATGAAAAAAACATAATTTCATTTAAATCGAATATTAGAGAAAAATAGATATATTTATACGGACAGAGGAAAACCACAGTACCGTGTACATACATAAGTCGATCGTTAAGTTACCACTTTAGGGTTAAATTAAAAATAACAGTACGAGTAATACTGCAGACGGGAGTACATGGGATTAGCGTATTTTCTGTCGAAAATGAGGACACTCATATTCATATCCCGCCGTCTATGAAGTGGATTTTAATGTTTTATGCGACGATTCTTGTGAAGCGATTTGGTCAATTTGAGGAACGATAATACCTAGTATTAAAGAAAGATTTTTCAATATTTATTACTATTATACAACATTGAGATTTATTCAGCACAAACTATAGGGAAAAGAGGAAAGCCGACTGGAATAACATTGATCGAATTGCAAGTGAATGGACGTAGATAAATTTCCTTATCATATGACAAAATTGACTTTCACGTCATAAATGTGAAAGTTACGTGAAAGTGAAGACTATGACGGCTAAAAAAACTTTTATGTTTTTTTTTCTTTAAATGTATTTATTTTATACTAGATATTATTCGCGGTTTCACTCCCATAATATTAGGAAAACCTATAAATCTTTTATTTTTTCAAAGAAATAAGAAATATTTGAAACAGGATATTTATATAACTAAGGAGAAAATATTATTTTGAACGTAGTTTGCCACACCTGACTCTTGACATTGTTTATTGTGCAGTGCAGCGAGTTGCGCAAGTTATGCAGTAGTAGTTTGGGCTAAAACACCGTACAATAGTTAACCCATGGAATTGGCAAGTAAATGGGATTTTTGTTAAAAATTAAGTTCAAAATTCATTCAGTGTTTATAGTCAGAACTCTGTTTCTCTTAACAATGGCATAATTACGAATAGCTTACCTTTAATCTAGGATACAAAATTTCATAGAAGTCCGTTGAGCTGTTTAACTGTGAATGAAAGACTTAATTCTATTATATTATTAGGAATATATTGTTCGCAATAGTTGTTTTTTCTAACAAACATATCTCGAAATATTTCTTCCACGACATATTTTCAATTTTCCAAAAATATCTGAAATTTAATCTGAGCAAAGGTTCTCCATAAATACGCATCTTTAGAACCTCAACTGGATCCCTTGAATTTTTTTGAGTAAAAAAAAACATTTTTTGGAAGTAAATGCCGTATGACACTTTGATAATCGTATTTATTGATGGTTTTCGAGATAAGTTTTAATCAGAGGGTAAAAAATACAGTTTTGTATATATTTTAATACTGTTATTTACAAGTCATAATCTTTCTAAGCAAATATTTACTTCCAAAATATCAATTAAAACGCTTTTAATATGGTATTAAACAAAAAGACGTCAAAAAACGTATTAATGTTTATCGTAATAAACAAAACAGATCCATTTTAAGCATTCCAAACAGCTCCGCTATAGGACATTACAATTTTTGTGCTTTATGGTCTGCCTCAACTTAACTCACACAAAATACCTCAAAAATATTGTTTATGTTTACCCAAACAAATGAGAAAACATTGTATGTGACAACAAATTAGATATCCTCGTACAATTGCTGGACAGGTAAACACAATTTTACGATACTAATCGATCACATAAATCGTAACAAGAACACACTGACAACCATGGATATATTTTAATCGTCTCTCTCACTTTTAATAAAACTTATGTTTCTTTTAAGAACATATTTATATTATTTTTTGTAAATTACAATCTTATGGTGTTTTATTTATTTTATATCTCATAGTGCTCCAGTAGATAATAATTTTGATAAACAACATTGTTTGGCACATCAACAGGTGCTGTACTCTTTTTTTTCATTATCATAAAAAAACGCCAACACACTTTAAACGTTCGGCTATGTTTTATTTAAAGGTAAGGTTTACGCTTGACTTATATAAAAGTAATTTATTTTATTTATTGAAAAAAAAAGTACTTTTTATTTTTTGTTTATCACAAATCCAGCTTTAAGTTGACAATCAAATATTATAGTCATAGCTATGATTTCACCGTCGCCACACAACTTTCTAAGTTTGCAGTAATGTCTTTGTAAGCAATAAATATATAGAGAATGCCATAACAGTTTTTTTCTAAATAAATGAAATTTTATTTTCTACGTGAGTATAAATGAAAGTGTGAACTGGCTTGCTGCTTATTGATGAATAAGTAAATTTGTCCGGTTCGAGTAGAACCCACACAACGGAGGTTCTACATACCGCTGCATGAGTTCTAATCGAACTTGACAAGTCAAGCTGTTTTTGGTTCATAACGTTGACTTTATATTTTGGAGATAGAGGGAGGACGACATATTTTTGGGGTCATTTTCAACAATATATTCAGAACTATCCCACCGACCCACCCGCCCTGCGATGATACTATTAATATAATTTGTCACTATGCTAGATACAGCTACCTCAAACAGTTTCCGCAAGAAACAGCTGTGACAAATGGACGGATGGACAGATGTAGAGACATTTAACTGATTGTGTCAGCGCTCCATTTTTCCCTTTTGATATTCAGAAAAGTTTGAAAAAAAATTTTAAAATATTAAAATTTAATAAAAACCCTAAATAACATGGTTACTTTTTAGAATTCCACACTTTTAAAGGTAACTGAAAAGTGCTTCCGTGAGATGATTGGTATTTAAAATATCCATATTTTCGTATATATGTCCGTCATTGGTTTATTATTACTGCCCAATTTTGAAATATTTCTTGGTTAACTCTTCAAATTTGAATAAGAATGTTTATTTACTAATTGATAATCACATACGATGTACTAACATGAGGCTCCAGAATTAGAATTGAATATAAATATGTTATTTTTACCTTTAAGTTAGTGTAAATTTATACTAATATTAGTACGTTCTCATACGGAATTAAAACGATTAAAAATAAAAGTTTTGAATTTCCAATTGTAGCTTATTCTCTAGTTAATTCATGAACAAAGAGATTTTATAGGAAAACCTGATTTGCAATATCAATGTGGCCTGCGCGACTTCGCTTATTTCCGCCTAACGTTCGCGCTGCAGAAAATTACTTCTTTAGACATTGAATATATTCGGCGTTAATTTTGTAGAAATTCATTATGGATAATTAAATAATACTACGTGATGTAGTATTGTTTCTACTTTCTTTAAGTTCTTTACCCCGACCTAGGTTTCGTTGTATTGCAACATCTTCAGGTGGGCTATTAGCAAAGATGAGACTTCTTTAGGCGTCAATATACTGCAAGTACACCGCTTCAATAAAATTTCAAATTGAAATAAAAAATAAAATCTTTGTGAAAATAGTACGACGAAATAATAAAAAACGGGGTTTTCAACCCCAGCCTGTTGTCTTTAGGAAATTGTGCGTTATAAAGAGATTTTGTGCCAGAAATTGAAAAGTATAATCGTAATAAATTCATTTGATGAAAGTTTCAATGGCTTAGATGGGGGAACTGAATAAAAAAGAAAGCAAAAGAATCATTTCTAAATATTTTTGAACTTATGTTTTAGCAGTCAATTGCTGATAAATCTCTTCTAATCTTCTGTCTAAATCTTTATAATTCTGCATTTTAACAAAGTAAAATAAATGCGCAAAGTAATTCACTAATCTTTATTCACGTCTAATATCATAAATTATAAAAATTAAAATTGCAACCGGCAATAACCAGAATATTGCAGCAACGTAAAATAATACGAAGCAACAGCAACGAATAACAGCGCCCTCAGCATGTTCAAAATACCGATTAAGTTACAAATGTTGAAGTTCAATACTTCCAGTTAGTAGATTATAATTGTAAATTAAACCAAAGGCATGTAATACACAATTAATTACTTAAAATTTACTATATTTTATTCTAAAAATTAATGGTTCGCTAACACTAATTAAGCTGAAATGTTTTAGTGGGGAAATAAAATTTATAATCAAGAATAGACTTGACTCTATATGGAAATGCTTTGTTGTTGCATAGTATTTTGCTTATTTATTTCCATATGTGCAAAATATATTACTTTATAATTTACTATAGACACGGTGTTTCACAAAAGGTTTTAGTCTAATATGAACCGTGTATAATGATTGAAGACTATATAAATATACAATGGAAAAAGAAACACGTACAAAGTTTCAATAAACATAGTCAGCCGTAGATGTTGCCAAACTATTACAATTAGACACATTAACGATATAATTATTTCTAATTATCGGATCTGTATATACTCGTCGTTTATCAAAACTGATATATAAAAATATAAAAAGGGTGAGTCTAAGATATTGCATGAAAAAATACACCTTATTACATTTGGTGCACTTTATACGAAACAGATATACTTTGAAAAATCAAATTACTGCTTACCTCAAGACAAGAAATCAAATTACTCATCACGAGAAATAAAATAATGAAGTAGAATTATGAAAAATTTAGAAATTCCAGTACTGTAATGTCGCACGAGTGACATGCATAGTATTGAGAAATGTTGAGCACCATTGAGAAAGCATAAAACAACCGAAGACACAGGGAATATTCGAGAACAGATTGTATGTCGGAATACTCCAACGTGTCACTCTCGATAGTTTATTCGCGTATATTTTTACATTCCGAGGTGCGCTGTTAGAAGTTTTACTTCAAAAATATTAAATAGACAAAATGTAGTAACATAGGGAAAATAACAGAAAATACCGAGAAAAAATATGTAGGAAACCAATTCTTCTGTTATTATTTTATCGAAAATTATTGGCCGTCGATAATTACGATCCTAACAGTTTTCACACCGCACCTAGGAAGATTCACTCTAAAAATGTGACAACGGAGTGAGGATAACAGTTTCATTGCAGTTTAATCTTGTAATGAGGTTGTTACAAAAAATTGCTTTCATGAAGGTTAAAACGCTAACAGTTTGACGAAAATAGGTAACAAGATAACGAGATATCTTTTCCATAATATATCTTCCGAATGCTATAAATGCCCTTTACAGGCGAAAAACGGTAGTAATTGAAGGTTAATATATTTTACGAGTTAACAATGTAAAGACGAATTAGACAATGGACAATTAGACAATGGCAGGTTGAAAGTAAAATGACCCATCTTATCTACCACGCAGGCAGCATCTTATCTACCAATGTAACTGATTCCCAACATATCTTTCATACTTATATGATATATACTTGTACATGCGAATGAAAATGAACCGGCCGTGGATTTATTGGTTGCCAACATAAAAATTGACGTTGCAGAAATTTGAAGAACTTTTATGAACTGTTTTAAATATATCATTCATAAATCGCGGCTTCGATTACTTCCGTGGAAAAAGGAAAAAATGACTGTAAAAAATTAATTCTATTTTGCGATAAAAAGTACCCCATATTGACTTCCACGACAGAGATATATTCATGTAAAATTTCATGGAGTTTTATTGAGTAATTGTGGAGTGAAAGTTATATAAATAAACAAAACACAAGTTTATTTTCTTATTTACAACTAGCTGTATCCGCGACTTCATACGTGTGCTTGTATGCGCGCGTACTTCGTACGTGTGCGTACCTGTATAAAACATTATTAAGTAAACTCTAATATTAATACACGTAATTTTATTAAATTTTAATACTTACAAAAGTAACTTTAAAAATTAAAAAATTATGACAAGGAGAAGAGTACACTTTGTATGGGAAATTAACGTATCATATTTTTTCAATTATATTGAACATATTACTCCGACCCAGCAGAATTCACCAGTAAAACTTCATCATAATCGTAATCATTTTTGCTACTCTTGCATGGTACGCGAACAAAAAAAGGCCCGCGGACAACAGGAGAAATATTCCAAAAACAATATTTTAGTATTCTATTGCTTTGTTATATTCGCCTTAAAAATTTTTTTATAATTACCTTCAAGGTACAGACACACAAATTGTATGGTTTTATTATATGCAGAGAGAACAAAATACGTAACGATCAAATTTATAAAGCCTAATTCTAAGCATTAAAAGATTGACAACAGGTTGTAATTTTAGACAAATTGAGAAAACAAAGTAAGCTTATATCGAATACATACATCATCGAAAAAACTGATATGCGGAATATGACCGAAAATTTATGTCATCCCTCAAGCGTCAGCTTGAATTTGAATTTCTTTTTTTAATAAGCATTTCTCTTCCAGTACCAATGCATAATTCACCTTTGGCCACGCCCAATCCGCTCATGTATATCCGGGTAGAAAAATTCATTACGCGTTTTACAATACACGTAGCACCATATATTGCTGTACATAGATACACTATAGGTTTGTGTAATTACTATGCGTCGAGTAGATAGATAATTCTGTGTTGTTTTTGTGCTAATGCAACGTAAACAAATTTTTGAAAATTTTAAATTCACATATCTTCTGACTGGGTGAATCAATTCTGATGAAATAAATACTAAATATTACTTCATTTAGTTTTTATTTTTGGAGTTTACTTCTCAAGAATCGATTTTCATATGAAGCGGCCGGTATGAAGTTTTATGAGGAGTAAAACCAAAAATTCAGAGCGTACAACGTTCAGATCGTTAAACAAATCGTTAGGTGGTCTCGCCGCGTAAGATTTCTGCGCATCTTTAGAGTGAGATATCAATATGTTTTTTGGTATTTTCTTATGTTGGAGTGTGACACGCATAGTTCACTATCGTTCGCTTATATCAATATGTAATCAATAAATGTCATTATGTATGAATATTTGGTATTTTCTATCTTACATAATCAAAAAGTCTCTTTTAATTTTAACTTCTTAGTCTGAAGTTTTAAATGTTTTTAATTTTGTTGTATAAATTTGATGTTGTTCATTTGTGTTTTACTTGAAAATAATTATATTGTCAGAATTTTTTTATTAAAGGATTTTCTATGCACATTAAATTATATTGATATTTGTATTTATATACAGTATTACCTATTTTACACATTCCAAGACAATCGTAATTAAAGAATAAACTTCAGTCACACATCGGAGCTGATACGCACATTTTTAATGAAATAAAAACTAAACATAGGTTTTAAAAAAAAATATATTTGAATTAATTCTATAGTTTCTTTGTGTTGCGTATTCAAACACACAAGCAGACAACAATTTCAGAAACAACATTTTTTTCTTCTGTTACTCGTATTACGTGCCCTTGAATGTTTTTTTCTTAAATATGTTCACCGTATAGATAGGCGTATACTAGAGTTTTATTATATGCTGGTATTAGTGTAATAGTTATGTATTATTTTATTGTATTACGTAGTTTAGTATAGTATAAACATATTTGTCGAAATATAGTTAAATAATAATCCAGTTGTAAGAAAGACTACATAAATTATATTCTATCTACAACTCAAATAATTTGTGTGAAATTTTGTATACCTATAATTTATGTTATGGACGTAAACATAGGATGATAATACATTTATATCAAAATATAATTTAGTTTATCATTAAAAAACATCTTGTTAAGAATAAATGCGTGAACGTAATTCACTGATATGTCGGCCTGCGGCTACAAATTGCAGGGCTCAGTATTTTTTTAAATATTTTGTCCTTTCTTTCCTTCTGTGCATCTCAACGTACTTGGTCATTTCCAATTCTAAGATTCAATTCTTTTTACAAGACAACTTCTTTATAAATTTCTCCACCGTTTCTTCGCCTTTACCAAAGAGAAACATGAATAAACTGGAACTGACGTCAAATTACAAATAAGGAACTAACATCAATTAAAACAGGTACACAATATTTTGAAAACAAGCTAAGTTTTCATTGGATATATTTACAGTTATAATTAAGAATAAAATTGATACAGAAAAACATATAAAAAAATCGATATTAAAAATTTCGTGAAAATGAATACATCGAGTAGAGAAAAATAGTTACAGTAGAAGTAGAATTGAATTTTTAACAAATAAAAATAAGAGCAGAAGAATTAAAATGAGCTTTTATTTGCAAAGACATAAATGACCAGTCAATGGAGATTTATTATATTATTTATCCTATAAATAGTAATAAATTATCTAAAATATATTGTATCTAGGCCAAGGGTATATGCCAGTATTTACACATACTTCTAATTTTCGATTTACTTCCATCTTCATTTGATATTCATTATATAAATTCAGAGATTTTTCTTTTCAAAATTCTAATGAATAAATTTAACCAACTTCATCAACTTATTCATTTGTCTATAAGCTGAATTTTACATAAAAAGCTAACATCCTCGCAATTGGAATGAATTTATTGACTCTCACTAAATAAATGTTCAAAAATTTACTTGTAAATATTTTCGCATAGTATATTTATGTAACTTTAAAAAACGTAATTAAAACTACCATTTTTATTTTAATATATTTTTAGCCACATTCTAAGCAAAAAATTTGTTTAGGGTTTCGTAACCGAAGTAGTAGAAAAAACGTAATTCTTGTGAGATGGTTTTTCTTAAAACACGTTTAACGTCGAAACAGAAATTTGGTACAGTGACAGAACATATTAACTAGAACATATCTCAATAGGTAACAACCAAAAATAAATATATGTTGAAATTTTTAAAAATAAGGAAAGAGCATTGGCGAATAAATAAAGAGGGAATTATGGTGGTACAAAAATTATTTAGTTTATAATTTTGCGCAAAATAATTGTAAAGATATTCCTAAAAATGTCCACAAATACTCTGTACATTTCAGTGCTCCAAGTTTAATTAATTAATGTCGCAGCGTTTATAACTAACTCTAATAGAGCTGTAGAGAAAATGTGGTTTTAAGTTAGGTTTTGTCGCTTGGATCGGGTTCGTTAAGTTAAACAAACTAAAATTTTACCAGATATGGTAGTGAGCAGTAATGAGACACTATATATACTACTACTTCGCCTCAGTTGGCCATTCGTACCATTATTTTGCCTCAGTTGGGGTTAAATTTTTAGAGTTCTTTACCTCAAAAAGAACTAAGTGTCTGTAAGAACAACTGTTTTTCTGTCTCTGTTCCGAAACCGCTCAAAACAAAAACTTAAAATATAGCATAATTATAAAACATATTAATCCGCATAAAAACTAATACTCAAAGATATTTTTATGAATATGTTAGAGCGGAACAGGGGGGAGCAAATTAGACACCCGATTACTTTTAATTATAACTGATATCGTTTGAAAGGGTTAGTTATATGGGTCTCAAAATATTTTTCATAATTATAAGTAGCACATCTTCATAAATTTATTGAAAAATACGCAAAATACATATGATCCCCACTCTTTCATTTCGAAACTACTCAAAGCAAAAATTTTGGAAAGTAGATGAAATATGTATGAATTTTAACGATGATTCTAAATGTGAAAGGTAAAGTAGGCAATATACTTACGAGGTGAAAAACTAATTTCTGTAAATAGTTTAATAGAAATACTCCTTAAAAGGATACACTCCTTAAATATTTGTAAGAACTTAAGTGTATTTTTTATTTTTCATATTTTGTGAATTTAAAGTTTTACAAAAGCACACTCGTTTTTTTTTAAATTGGCACTTCTATAAGCGATTGGATAAGAAGACAGATAAAAAGAAAATAAATCTTCTAAGCAAACCACAGGTAAATATTTGCAAAGAAAAGTATTTCAATTATATTATTTTGTACACGATAACCCATAAAATTCGGTTTGCTTGAATGCTTTCTACGTTATACCAATTTATTAAAACCTCTACTTTATGCAATTCAATTTTGTTTCGGAGTGAAAAACATAAAACAAGTCCACCCGGCAGGAAAGTTTAAATTTTCTCACTGGGGGGACTCGATTAAGCAATAATTTGTCTCTCACATTTTCTTTACTTTTATTAGCACTACTTAGCTTCCTTTTGTTATATCTATTATAATATATTCGTCAAATGACTTCGGAACATATATTTAATTAATCTATTCTACTTTTCTTAATACTAACCTAGATCAGAAAATATATTGCCAAGGACACGACAGCGGGCAGGTTTTGACAAAACCGACCGTCTTGTCTCTGCGCAGTCAATTCCAATATCACTATCTTCTTCATCATGGTGGGAGATGACGTAAAATTAAAAATTTTAGTAAAAATACAGTTGGACATTCTATAACTTTAACCATAAATAAATATCTAAATATCTACATACTGGTTTTTGCCTGCAAATTCGTTCGGTTGGACTACACTAATGGAGCCTAAGTTACAATCTAGTTTATATTTTATTTCTAATAAAATCCGTTTGCATTTACCAATAACATTCTAATCGAATTATAAAAGAAAAAAAAACCATTTATCATATATACAGGAAACCAAGCTCAGTTATGAAAATTTGAAATAGATTATAAGTTAATACTTGCCAAAATGAAACTTACCGACTTTTCCTTAGAGACCAATTGTCATGAAACAGGAGCAGATTAAGGAATATTATGAAAGATTGATGCTTTCTCTCAGAAACTTTTCAGTATAAAAAGCCTGTACGCTAATTAAAACCATAAACTATACGTATGCTATTACGTGTACACTTAAAATAGTGTATATATTTAAAAAAAGAAAATACAAAAAAGTTAGCGTATCTATGAAATAACGAATTTCGCTGCAAGTTTGTCATTGCTCTCGCCCTACCACACTAAGTGATTCTGGCAGGTTTCAAATGAATTTGCTGGATCGAAATACTTTTCTTCGCCCATATTCACCTGCGGTTTGCTTGGAAGATCTGTTTTCTTTTTATGTTGTAGACAAATTTACACGATTTTATCAGGTAAATCCGCACGTTCTATTTTTCTTTATAACTGACCAGCTAGGATATATTTAAAGTATTATGAATTGTTTAATACGTACTATTTTTCACTGAAACCGGTTGATGTGAAAATTTTAAATTTCCAATAGTTACAAAACATATTAACACATATATATCTCAGTAAATAACATTCAAAATTATTTAGAAGTATATTTATGAGCGAGAAGGTCAAACTAATTAATCGAATTTGTTTAATTCTATATCTGATATGGAGTATTGTTTGTAAGAAATAATAAAGGCTTCAATCTTGATTTGAGCGCGCCATCCTCCCTTATTTCTGAATATATACAACTTACAATTATTTAAAAAAAGGTTTTTTAAGACTACCCAAAAGCAGTGGGAAAATTATAGCGATTATCCTAAATCTTATCACTTTTGAAATATGAACCATGCTTTAATGCATGTAAAAGATAGAGCAGGAAATATATTTACTATGTAAAACAATTATATTTGTAAATTTTTTATGAGAATAACTATGTACTTTTAAATATTTATAAGTACTTATTGTGTACGAAATCCTCGTCGTGCGAGTTCCGCCTGTGCTTCACAGGTTTTTTCACTTTTTCTAATTTGAGGTGACAGAACCATAAATCAGTTTTAAAAAATGGTTATATAGCATTAAACATTTTCACGAATCAATTACGATATGCCAAGCATTAGACGCAAATGTTCATATAACCTGGCTCCTAAATAAAGGAACAATTTTGAAAAATTATTAAGATACCAATTAAATATAAATTAAATGATGTGTAGATGATATCAGGGCTTCAAAATATTTAAGTTAATGCAGAATTAATGGAAGTTAAATGCCTTGGTGCGGAAATTTAAAATAGTGTATTGATCTGAATTAAATTGAAATTAGTGTATTTTTATTTTTCCGAGGCTTTATTTTTCTTATTTATGTTATAAATGCAATTATAGGAGGGATGATTTTAGAAGCTATTTCAGCCAAAAGTAATAGAGTTTTTCATGTGATAAAAGCTTTATAATATTATTTATAAATATGATGAACTAGATTTTACTCGCGGCTTTGCTACGGCTCAAGGCTAGTTTACAATATATGTGCTGAAAAATTAACTGTTTAAAAAAAATTAGAAATAAAAGATCAAATATTAACATTGAAAACAGCTTGCTAAATTAAAATAATAAAAATGGTGTGATAAGAAATATTTTTTAGAAAAGTCTTTTAGTGATTAACTCAAAAATAATTACTTAACTATTGAAAGAATTAACTTAATAAAAAACTAAAAAAACAATGATGAAAAATAATATTAATTTAACTTACTTAAGACAAATGATAACGAATGAGAATAATAAAAATATATAAATTTAAAAAGAATGACAGGTTAGGTTTTAATGTTAATTTTAATGTATTTCTTCTTAGATTTTCCCTTTCATTGATTTACTCAGAAATAGAAATAGAAATTAAATTGCTAATTACCATTTTTTAATATCATTCTTTCATCTCATTCGTAAATTCTCTTAAAACTTTCTCTGTCCTGCTTCTCGAGATTTTCTATTAAAATACACCTTCAATTTCAACGCGTCGTCCCAATATCAGAAACGCTGCTCTTTTATACCACATATTTTTTCCTTTATAATTATTGTTGATAATTCGTTCTCTTTATGCTTAGTTTAGTTGAAATTCTACCTTGAATTTAACTGTGAGTACGTTTATCAATTTCTCTCTTTAAATAAACATATGCAGTGTCTACACAAACCTTGCGTTGGTTTCAAGTTTTTTTTTAAAAGAAAAACTGTTCATAAAAAACTGAAAATAACTGAAGGACGAATTAGACATTAATTTTTTCTTCTTTATTTTTCAAACACTTTTAACTAATGTTTTGGAATTTTTCAGTGAGGAATTGGTAAGTACAAATTCTATAAGGTCGGTTCTTATAAAAATTTAATGGGAATCGTGCCAAATATATGAAGTAAATAATTCTCTACGTACATTAATATGATTATTATTACTGTGTGATAATAATAATATTCCACCATGGCGCTAAAATAATACATATACGGTGTATGAATTGTATTCAAACATTATGCAGTATTCAAAAATACCAGAATATACCGAATTGAAAATTGTTTTCGCGTAATTATAAGTACGTAGAAAGTATTTGTATATTGAAAGAATTAAATAACATGCTATAAAGATATTTTTAAAATACGCCCATAGTGAACACAATACCATAAAATACAATGAGCTACATAAACTAAAAAAATCGTAAAAGCTTGTTGAAGCAAAACAAAATTGAGTTAAACCGAAAAGCCCTTTTACTGACAACATTTCATTACAAAAATCTTGTTCACAAATATAAATTTATAAAATATACATAAGAGCTCTATAAGGTCGAGAGGGAAGAGAAAGCGGAAGGAAAAACAATAGCAATTTTACTGACATTTTTACATTTGCTCTTCCTCATTAGGTGCTTCGTTGGACTCCGAAAATACATATGTAAATTTAAGTACTTCCATGAAAATTATGCAAAACTTTTACGTCATATTGTTGTATTTAAATTTTTCGGATGATATAAATATTTGTTTGTATTTTAAAATTCGAAGGGTTGCTTGCTAAAACGACAAATGCGCTTCCATTGGCCGTCGTCATTCTGAAATTGAAATCAGTGTTAATATGAAGATCATTATTTTGGAATATTCAGTTGAATGTCTGATTCTTTGTCTGCAAAACGTTAATAATAAATGTATTGAAATTCATTGATTATTTTCTCTAAAACCAAAATTTGAGTACCTCTATATGTAGCTCTAATAATTTACTTCGTGGCAGTATGGTTAATTTAACCTGAAGTAAACAGGTACATAAACATTAATATAACTTTTTTTAATAATAAACATCAGACATAAAATTAAAATAATATAAAAAAGATTGTTGGAATTCCTCGCTAAAATAATTTTTTTTTTGAAAATATTAAAAGCAAAAGATTGTTATGTAGTAATGTTTACATCGATTGGATCTAAACACATTATGTAACAATGAACATAATACGATTTACAAGAATTTGTAACAGGAATATACGAATTTAAATCTAATAATTTACGAAATAATTATATAATTAATTTCGTGAAAATTTACCATCGTGTAGATCACATATACACACTTATCTTGAGTTAACTGTATAAAAAAGTTGAAATAAAGTTTGATTTCAATTAAGTATACTAAAAATGTACATTAATTTATATAAAAAATAACTATGAAGTTTGATGGAAGTGGTTTCAAATATGAATACATATTCCTGTAAAATTATAATATTACATTCTGGGACACAAATATTTAGTTATGCTTGCTTTTAATTTATGTTGTTTTAATTTGATCGTAATTGTTATTATGGATATGGTAAAAAATTCGCATAATTTTTTAATATGAATTTCATTTTGGAAGTAACGCAATGTAGATGGCATAAAATGTCGATGCGTTGTGGTGTATTGTTTATTTGGTAATCTTTCGTCCTTTTCGTATAAAGAACAAACTTTTTCTCGCGAATAAACTCAATACGCTTTCGAAAACTAAGGACGATAGTGTTGAACTGGATACAGCAGTACAATAATACATCTCTCATAATACGATTTGGGTAATTATTTTTAACACTATTTTACAAAGAATCAGAATTTTTTCGATACAGCCATTTTTATTAATTTAGCTTTGTCAATGAATTAGTAAAAATAAATGTAAATTAAATGACAGGTTTAGGCAATTTTTCTTATTCTGTGCAATCGACATTTCAGGTTAAAATAATAGGAAAGAAATAACAGATTATGGAGTAGAAAACTATAGAATAAGTTCTAGAAATGGTAAAGATAAAAGTAAGGTACTGAGGTATGCATGACAAAAATTCCGTTCTTTAAAAATGAAAAAAGTAGTTTTGATCTGCGCCTTGTGTATTTTGATACGACGATGTCTTGCAAAATTGTATTCTTATAAATAAGTCTACTGTTGGCTTCTGTCGTGTTTTGACGTCTAGCTGCTTTCGTTTTGTGCACTTATTACTTGTAATTGTAATTCCTCCGCCGTGATAAGTCTTCTTGTCGTAGCGTTGAGTACTCTTTTGGAATATTTAGTGGTCAAATAATATCCCAGTATCTATATTTGTTAGGTTTTCGAGCCGTAGATAAGGGAACATAATTTTCATGAACAGTATTTTCAAGCATGAGCTCGTTAAATGAAATGAAACCAAAGAGGGAGTGTTTCATCGGGAATGCTTTTTAACCAGAGAACCTCCTAATGCTATAGTATTCTCGAATACATGCATTCGACTTAGACAATGACAAAATATAAACTTCTGAAAAGATAGTGCACCTATACGACATATGGGGTTGAAGAAATTCC
Source organism: Druceiella hillmani (assembly GCA_039881145.1). NCBI lineage: Eukaryota > Metazoa > Arthropoda > Insecta > Lepidoptera > Hepialidae > Druceiella > Druceiella hillmani. The sequence continues at coordinate 4,735,973 of JAYKKI010000121.1, forward strand.
ATTCACCGGTATAGGAATAGAATAGTGGGATATTACTCGTCATACTGTATTAAAATACTCTCTTTTTTCAAGAAAATTATTTGGACCAATAAATAAAATTTTGACAAAATGGCGTAAAAAATTTGTATATTGTGCATTTTTGGAAACAAAAAAATTAAAATTCACGTTCGAAAAGCAAGTGTCGTCACAAAGGTGTCTCTATGTTAATATTTGGGTGAATGTTATCGACCGATAATTGTTTGGGTTACATTTGCAGCAGACAATTTAAATATTTGAGGATAGATATTATAAAATATTAAAAAATTATGGATTAAAATTTTATTAAGTTTTGGTTTGAAACAAATTATCTTCCTATAGTATTTATACTGTATATTTTACTGTATTTGATGGAAAAAATCTTTGACATCTTAATTGTTTATAATCGTCACGAATAGAAATGACTTTTAAATTTTTTGAATTTTTGTAGACGTATTAATTTCTATTTTTACGTCAACCACAAAAAGTTTTTCTTTAATTTTTCCATAATATATTTTATTGCTTTCTACTTAGAAAGCAATTATTTTTACTATACTAATAACCTAGAATATCGAGATGACATATCATGTAAAAAAATACAATACCGTTACATGTGGTGTTTAGTTTACATTTCTTTCTATATTCTTTCCAGAAATAATCACATATATTAAAAATAGCAATATCAAGACAATTATGGTGCTTTGCATAGAGGTAAATATGATCAAAATATTAATAAGTTCGCAAAATTATTATCTCTTTGCTGTAATCAAATTTGTCTGCTATTTATGCTGACAATATTGTGTAAAATTTTCATTGTCAAATATACTTGGATATTTTTGTACATAAGTTGGCTTATAAATATACTATTACATATAGTTAACTTAGTACCAAACATATAAAATTATATTCGATAATGGAAAGAAAATATTTACATAATGTTATTAACATTAATATGACACGACATCAAAATCTCATTATTTGCGATGCAGTGTGGAGGGAAAAAATGACATCACAAAATGTTGAAAAAATTTAAGATCTTTTATAATTTCGCAACACTGAACATGTACCTAAGGTGTTATAAGTTTAAAGCGACGAAACCTAATTCTGCATGTCATATCCATGTAATGAGAAATCTATATGTAAAATAAATATCTTTTTTTTATTCATTGTCTCCAGAAACAGCTCATCATCAACAGCTCACAGCTAACGGCACATGAGGAGACCTCATGTTTACGAGAGAAAGAAGCACTTAGTGAAAATGGTTCAATATTATCTGGAGAACAGAACTATCACAAACAACTACGAGCTGTGATAATTAACTTAATTGTAGTTTTGCAATTAGTGCTCCACGTAATGGTAACTGTATCCATTGTTAAATTTACATCTGAGGTTAAATGTTAAGTGGAGTGCTTCTATTTAAATTATACTATTAATCATTGTTGCTACATTGCTGAAAATATTTACTTATGGCTCAGCGTAATTTTATCTTTTTATTTGTAACTTTTTAAATTAAATATTACATAAACAATATCACTTCGATACTGACAGTCCATTCATATAAATGAAAACTCTTTGATTTAAAAGTGCTTATAAGAAAATTACTATAATGCTTTATTCCCCCCCCCCCTTTACACACACAAAAACATTAATTGAAATAACAGTCATTAAACATTAACAGTCATAAAAGGATCAATAATTCCACAAAACTGAAGATCTTGTTGACAATTCCAAAATAATGCTCCGAATAACTCATCTGATTTACAGCAAATTAAAAACGCAAATTTCAAAGGTAAGAAATTAATGCAATTTATTTTTGGAAATGTTATATTGAAAAAAAAATTATGTAAAATGATGTTTCTAGGCTCCGTAAGTAAACCTTATTTCGTTTACAATGATCTACAACGTTATAACCATAATTCTCAAATCTACCAAGACCACTGTTGGAAAGTGTCAGGGAAGGAAAATGAAATGAATTGCGTGTATCCCCAGTAATATTGTATAAAATATCCACAAAAATATGCTGAATTATTAGCTATGAAAAATAGCATTGATATACGTTAACTAAACTACCGCAGTGATGTAAAATTTGTTCTAAATTCCATTGTTTTTGAAAAGTTCAAGATATTTTTAGGTCTGTGTGAAATATACTAGCAATACACCTATTTACATAGTGCATATATATATATATATATATATATATATAAATATACATATATATATATATATATATATATATATAATATATATATATATATATATATATATATATATATATATATATATATATATATATATATACCCCACATATCCCGATAATAATTGTTACAATGTTAAAACTAAAGGAAAAAACAGGCGAAAAATTACAAAGAAAAGTACTAAACTCTATGAAATCTAAAGAGAATGCAACAATAAATATGTGAATATAAAAGGGGATAAGGAAAAATAAGTGACGAGAGAGCATTGGCCCCGGAGGTCCGGTTATGCAACATAAATCCGGAGAATTTTTAAAATATTTGTCTCGAATAATCGTTAACAATTTTTTGAATCTACTAATAAGATGATGTAGAAACGACATCCGCCATGAATCATTTACCTATTTTGAAATAAAATATGTTTTAAAATGAGATAATGTTGTTTAAGAAAAATATATAAAAGGTGAAAAAAAAATATTTTGATAGACGTACACGTTGTATTAAATACAATCCACCAATTCTTGGAGACTAAGAAACATAACTTGAAAACGTAGAGTTACAGAGCGCCTAGCTGGCAAACCCGGTTACTTTTTGGCCACTTTTAAATATTGAGACTGAATTTACAACATCTCTTGAAACAAATCTGCGAAGGAATGTATCTGAAATATGGTAAAAGCAGTAAAACATTACAATTATCTACCTAAAACTGAAAAACCATATTCGCAACAATTCTTTAAAACTCTACCTTTGAAAAATAAAGGCTGGAACTGATTTTTTTCAATATTATTTATTCTACGGTAGGAGAAATCATGTGAATCAGGCTTGATTAAAATTGCTGTTCATATTTTATATATTATTCCGTACTTACTTGTCAAGCCACGATTGTTACAATATATTTAATGACTAAGAAATATCACAAAAAAAAATATTGCGCATGTCAGCTCCGACGCGCGGCTGGAGTTTACTCTTTAAGTACAAGTGTCTTGTAATGTATAAAATAGGTAAAGGGTAAATAAACAAAACTCTTATCAGTGAAAGCATATATGTACTTTACTTCATATTTATTTGATTTGTATTTATTCTTTATCAACTGGAATGACATCACCCGTAACTGATATTTTTATATATTGAAAAGGTTTGAAACTGCATTTCTTGTGACATTTTTCCTTTCTAGGAATCTCGTCCCTCTAATATTAATAAACACATAATTCATTTGCAAATGTATTTATAACATTACAGTTACTTGAATCCACAGTACTTGTATATCTATAGAAAATTAGGACCAATTAGAAATGATGGATAAAATGCCTCAGCACTGCTTTAATTTAGGAAATTTACGAAATTTTTATAAAAGCAAAAAAGTTATTTATCAGTATTCTAAATTGGAATTCAAAAATTGTATTACTGAAATTCAATCTGTCCAGCGATATGATTCCTTTTACTTATAGCTAGAATGTCAAAATTGCATTAAAATTAGTTTGCACTGGATGGTTTACTTTGCCTATACCAGAATGTTAAAATGTGCCTTCAGTTTGTTTGGACTAGATGATATAAACCAGCGGCTGCTTTAATTCAGGAAGTTATTAATACATATTTAATCTTCATATTTGGTAATTTAACAAATATTTGAAAAAACATATTGTATTCTAACAAATTGAATTCGAGTACAAATGATGACAGAAGCTACAGTAAGTAGAAATTCTATTACTGAAATACAATGTATGGCTCAAATGCAAGGTATATGCCCATTACTAAAACAAAAACGCGCATTAAATTTGTTTGGACCAGAAAATACAAACCATTTTTTCCTAGGTTTTCAATATGAAAATCCTATTTCATTGGTTAATACACCATTTCATTGAACATTTGTTTTATCAATCTCTTACCAAATTGTAATGTATACTGTCTATAACATGTCTAATGTCTATAACATTTATTAGCAAAGCTTGATAATATAAAAGCGACTTTAGTAATTAGTAAAGAACTCTTATTTTTATGTAAGATCAAAATATAAACATATTTTAGATTTTAAATGTTTTAAACAACGTGCTATATTGCCTTTCTACGTACAACAAAATAATGACTTCATGATTTATTATTGAAAATTTAACTGTCTGCTGTGAAATATTAAAAATATAAAATAAAACATAATATGAGCAGAAAAATTTGTAAAAATAAAAGCAATGAAAGTAAAATGGTACAAAAAGTGTGTAAAGAGGTTAATTTTAAAAAATTTAAAGCAAAATTAGAAAAAAAGTATTTAAAAACAGAAAATGCATAAGTAAAAAAATAAATAATATAAAAACGTATTTCATTTATTTTTCAATTCCCTCTCTGCAACCTCAGCACGAGCCTTCGCTTCTCGAGCTCGACTTAATAAAATTTTCTTGTGGATTTCGTGGAGCTCGTCTTCTCTTCGTTGTCTCTGCTCTATGCATGTCTCATGTAATTTCTTTTTAATTCTTCCGTCTGAAGCAACTGACGTAGGCTGAAAGTGAGCCGGATATCTGCATGCTGTCTGCCGATACATCTCTTGCGTAAGGGCGCTATATATGAAACTCGATTCTTAAGGAGTAAACTCCAATAAATACGAAGGTTTCGTATCCCAAGTTTTCTAATCTGATGTCCTTGAAGCGAGATGAAGTTTTTCATTATCGTCTCAGTGCTATATCTTACGCCGATAGGGCTTAATGCTAATGGCACCTTAGATAGGGGGGAGAGGAGGAGGAGGGAGAGGAGGAGGATTTACCGCTAACTCTTCAATAATCCAAGGGCTTTAATTTTTTGTTTTATTCCGAATGCTTCCAGTAATCAGAAAAATATAGGTAATAGAGTATTCTCAATCATTAAAATTAAACATATTCAAAACTTTTCAGTATCATTCTTTGAAAGAGATAAACAACTCATTATATTAGAGATTAGATATGTTTACTAAAACAACATTAACATTGAAAGAACGAATTTAATATAATATTTTTTGAAAGCACATAAGACAGTAATAAAATTTCATGATCGAATTAAATTTCTGTGCAAATTTTTACAGTTAAACTGACACTGCACCATAAAAATATAGATCATATTATGTCTAGGTAATTCAGAATATTTACCCTCATAAATTGTGTGTTTTTCAGAAAAATAAAATCGTTTCTCGGTTTCAATGGACTGCTACAACGAAGACGAGTTTTATGACCTTCGGAATTCCACGATCTCTCGCTCAAAATAAAGCAAAATAGTTTTATGAAAAGTGCTCCCAAAGATCAAAGCTATTGTCAAAATATGTATATATGTATACACACACACACACACACACACAAATCTGGTATGTGTGTGTAGTATTACACAAAAACCTTAACTCTTCGAATATCGACAAAAATTTCTAGTGACAACTAATTTAGAAATCATTTTCGTCGGGGTATAAAAAATAAAAATGAAAACAATTTTTTACCATCGACCTCTACTCGCGTTTGCGCTGAAAATAAATTGCCTTTATTATAAATAAGACCTACACGCTTGATATTCGGAATGAATATGATAAATATAAGTTAGAATAAACAAAAATTATGCAGGCACTTGCTGGAGTGTTGGAAAAAATACATGTCGTGTTTTTAGAAAATAAAACCTACAGAGTTTAAGTTACAAATAAATTGAAGTTGAAATAGCCGAAAATTCTAAATTAATGATTTTAATTGTAAAACAGGCGTCTACAATGATACAAAAATATGTAATTTATATTAAACGTGTTTTAAACAATAGGCTTATAAACTTTATATTAAGTATAATTTCCGTTGGAATAGGAGAAGTCTTGATGCACATTTTTTTTCAAAAGTTTTATGTATGGCTATTATGCCCGTAAAATTTGATATATTCTTTAGTATTTTTTGATTATATTGAGAATAATAATCAGCTAGGGTGTAAATACATTTCAAACTAAACGTATAGTTACATGATGTTGCACCGTGTTAAGCAAAACGAACAGGCAACGGCTATATACTCGTATTGCATGAAACTAAACACTCTATCGTTTTGTTTTTTAAATGACATATAAAAAAGTCTTATGTGGTATCGAAATATGTACTCGATGAAATTTTGATTGTGACTTTACTCATAATTACAAACAGCTTGGTGAATTCGAAAATTGTTTACAGAATTGAATAAGTTTCACAAATTCATTGTTTATTGAAATGGAAATTACTTGGTTTAGTTATTATATATTCTGTGTTGATGTTTTATTAGAAAACTTAGATATTTATGTAATGAGTAAAAATTAGTGTAAATTGGTTATTTTTGATAAATAATAAAAGAAATTAAAATGAACTTACATACAAGTTAGTTACAGATCAAATATCATACCCATTTTCTGGCATCACTTCAATTGGAAGAAAAAGTTTAGCTAACATCGTGTATTGATATTGATTTGATTGATTGAATTCACGCGCTGCTTTCAAAACATTTTATTAATTAGTTTAATCAAACATATTTTAATTTGATCTATTTGATTGCGATTCTCATTTTTGAGCGTAGCATCGTATACTCTTATCTGTTATTATATTAATATGGATCAATTTGGTTTATTAAATTGTGCCGCTGATTTTTTAAGCGAGCTGCCGGTTAGTTTAATCAATGTTGTATTAATTTCATTTACTAAATTGCTCTGCTGACATTTTGAAGCGCGCTATTGCATATTTTTGTCGATTACAATAGATTTGTTTTATAAAATTGCGCTGCTGATTCTTTTAAGCACGCTATCGTTCAATTTACAAAATACATCAATTGAAATATGCCGCTGGTTTCTTTAGGCCATATCTTTCAATTTTATTAATTGTATATGAATGTGATTAATTGAATTTAGTGTTTTTATTTAAATCTAAAATAAGGTCTCAAATTTTATTAGCTAATTTTTTTTCTAAATAAATAAAACAAAATTTCGGATTGACCAATTTTAAAGAAAGCCTTGTTATTGACCAGTTATTGAGATGACGTTTACTGCGCTTGATTTACAAATATTAATTTGGTGTTCATGTTTTGGTTTATAATAAATTCGTCAAAAGGAATTAACCTTTGTTTCATATGAAAATGCCTAATAAGACGAAAATAATTTGGCTCAAAACTTAAGAGCGGCTGAAAGTATGTGGCTTGTTCGTTCTTTCGAAACTGAAAAAGAGCGTCTAGCTCGGTTATGTATGACTCGAAAATACAACACAATGATCACTCAACGTATCCGAAATATTACCTTACGATCATAGAAGAGTGAGACATAACGTAAAGTACGACTAGCTCGTGATCGATAGCACCATGCTGAGTCCCATGCTTCAAAAATAATGCAGCGTGAATCTTGATTAAGCTTTCAACGTATCCGAAATGTTACCTTACGATCATTGCAAAATAGTACAGAATGTGAAGTTTGATTAACTCACGATCGAGAGCACTGTGCAGAGTCCCTTGCTTTGGAAACAGTGATGCACGTGAATCTCGATTAAACTTTCAACGTATCCGAAACCTTACATCATGCTCAATGCAAAGTTGTACAGAACGTGAAGTACGGCTAGCTCGTAACCGAGTACACGATAAAAGTAAAACGTCAAATTTTAGGGCCACAACGCCGACGAAGTCGCGAGCAACAGCTAGGCGTTAATAAGTTACGTGACGAAAAAGACACCTTATGCTATGCTCAAGTGGTATAAGTAGTTATTTGCAGATTCGGTATTCTCAGCACATTTTGGAACTCCGCGAATGGCGGGGGTAAACTTTAACAAATGTATAGACACATACATAGTTTTTTTAAGTCGTATGTCTAACATATTTGTATAAAATATGATTTATGCTTTATTTTGATTTTTTCCACTATAATAAATTGAACGTAATTGGAACTACGCGTAACTCATAAAAGAGCATTAAACTGTCATGGGGCAATCTCGTCAGACAATTTTACTACTTTTTAACTATTTCTCCACAGATTTTTATTTGAAGATATACTCGTATTTTAGTCTTGTGCGATAAGTTGTGGCAACAATATTATTCAAAAACCTTTGCATCTTGTAAAGTTATATAATATTCCTTTAAACCTCTTTCAGGATTTAGGTGATGTCTTGAAGTAATTCCAAATAAATTTGTTTAAATTATGATGGTGGTGACAACTATTAAAAGTGTAATCCAAAAAATTGTTTTAGTGAATAATTAATAAATTAAATAGTTTTCTAGTTATTTCTTTTTGTATATTTTACATTACCAGTAAAACATATAATTTTGAAAATTAATATGTAATGTGCTGAATTTAATTTTGTTGTAACATATTTTCACATCCCTAAAAGTATTTACTCTTGGGTTAACGCAAGAAAAGGAAGAATATATTTACAGCCATTTACAACTAAGGATAGTGCTAATAAGTTCCCACTTGATATTAACAAACATTATTATATTACATTTGAAATAAATTATGAGTATTTGAGTAACGCTTACAACATATAGTTACGCTGAAAAATACATGACAAAATTATTTACGATGCTTTACCCGGTATTCGTTTTTTTCCAGGGAATTTCTGTGTAAGTATTCTTTTAATTTTTACAAAATATTAAGTAAGTCATTTTTGGAAGACTTCAAAACAGGGATCCTTGAAAGCACGTAAAGTAATATTTATGTAATAATCCATTTTTCGGTAAAAAAAGTACTGATTATTCAAAATATTTCGTGTTTAGGCATGTTATATTATTGATTTAAAAAGAAAGTACAAGATACAAAAAATTTTTATTTTGATTCAATTAAATTTGCCTAATTTTTGATCAAAGTATAGTTTATTAAACAAAAAAAATATTTTGTAACTATCAAAAGATCATGTAAAAACATAAAATAAGCAGACGTCTCAAGGTGATTATTATTTGGATAAGTTCAAATATTGTCAGATTCACGTTTGCTTTTGCACAGGGTTATTTAGATTGTCTTAGATTTTTCGTTTTGTTTAGTTTGATTTAATGTTAAGTTTTACTTTAGATTGGACCAAAGTCAATTCATATACATGACTTGAATTTTCTTCGATTTATCTCGGATTTGTTGGAAATTTGTTGTATTTCATTCCATTCGCGTTTAATTTTCGTTCAATTAAAATTACACTAAAGTAGCAATAATCACAATTGACACATTATGTTGGATTTGGGTTGACTAGTTTGAATATCAGTTTAAACTTGAGTTGACGAAGTAAAAGGAATTTTTTTCATTTTAGTTTGTATAGGAATTTATTTTTAATTTGAATTAAGACTTTATCTGAATTAGGGTAAGACTAGATTGAATTAAATGGTGCTATTCAGGTTAGATTAATTGAGATCAGTATGATTTCTTTTTTTTTTGAATCGAGTTTAATTGCGGTTGTTATTTGTATTTGGGATACATTGATTTGGAAGAATTTTTTTTTAATTAAATATTTTTACCCAAGACAGGTGCGAATAAAAAAACCAAATGATCGCCGAATGTGTATGGTCATGAAATTTTTACAGCTTTAAGCAGTAAAGTTACCCATTTTTTTATCCAACACCAAAGATAAGTAAAATCTAGTATGGCTAGTGTTTGTGAAAATATATAGAAACCCGTCGAGTACTTCTAATTAAATTTCCCTTTCATAATTAATAATTTATTAAAGAAATAATTGATTTTAATAACTGAGAATATTTTCTCTTTCCTATTGATTGTATTTTCTATTTTTGTATAAAAATTAAATGTTAACATTGAAAAAAATACGGTAAACGAGCTATGGTTTTCCAATGATAACAAAAGAGTACGCGGGTGAGAGCAGGTGTGCTTAAACCGTCCTCGAATACAATACAGCGTGTTCTGTTATATCCGTCATTTGTTTAATTGCTCTACGCCACCATTATTACCAGATGACGAGGAAAATTTGAGAAACAATTAGACATTCCGTAACAAGTTATAAGGGTAACAAGTTTGGAACTTTTCCAGCAGGTCTAAATTCAATTTATTGTTGTATTATAATTATATAATCATAATTTCCATATCGTGGAATATCATTCGTCCGCCTAATTTGTTTTTGAAATAAGTCAAATAATATAAGTAGTGAATAAGTAAATTATGAAAGAGATCAGAAAAAATTGACGTAGACAAACATTTAAAGATATTGTATTTAAAAAGAAATAACCTGCCAAGCACGAGTAGAATTTGCATTACGAACATTACGTACACATACAGGCACTTATAAATATATAAAGGTAAGTAGTATTTCTATTACACTATTTACAAATATTAATTTTACCTATCATATCTTTCATAAGCGTTAAAACTTCGGGCATATTTTATAACACTATTTCATATTAACCATTTTTTGTTTTTTTTTCTTTGCTTGTGCTCTAAGACCTCTTGCCAAATTCAATGATTCTAGTTTAACAGGAACTACCCTATAGGTCTTGATTTACTTGCTAGTATGAAAATATGCAGCATAAATGGTAGTATTTTTAAGATATATTTTTTATAGCGTTGACTTAGAAGCTTAATTTTTATAGCTCCAAGGGATCGTAGACCGTAGTATTTGGTATCAATTTCAACTTGATACCCCCATTTGTTTCTGACAAAAATGGTCTTGACCGACAGACAACGGGCAACGAAGTGATTCTATAAGATTTCTTTTTTCCTTTTGCGGTACGAGTTGAAATGAATCTTGAAAATTATTTCCATTAAATTTTAATTTCACCTAAATATGTAAGACCAGTTTCGTTAAGGTTTTCCATCCAAAATTTAATAATCTTGATTCACACCCACCCTAAAAATATAATAATTTCCACCAGATCCGCTTTGGCCTTTGATTTCCATGTATTATATTTAATATTGTATATAATTTAATTATATTTAATAGTGGAAGACAAAAGTTATAATATAATAGCTTCTTTAGTTTTCTTAGCATATCATATTTGTTATAAAATAAAAACAATACTGTCTCCTTAAAATAAAAATGTAAAGTCTTTCAAGGGTTGAAGAGTTTCAAATCCGAAAGAACAAAATTAAGACTACGTTACAGATTTTTTCTTTCGTACCGTTAAAGGTTAATATGTAGTTATTTCATTTATAAGAACATTAATGAGAATAAAATAAATAAAAATAAGGCATAAAAAGAAACGAATGTCGATTTTAATAAAGCAAACATTTTGCACGACCTACTGATTATGTGGCAAATTCTTATACTATTTCCAGAAAATAATTATATTTTTAAATGTATAAAAATATAATGTTGCAAGAATTTAGATCGAAAATTATGAAATATTGTAGACCATCAGAAAACTTTCGCAATAAGACGAAAGACTTGGAAAGGAATTTAATATGTTAGTGCTATAAATTAACATTTCATTAAGTGATATGTCCAAGTATGAGTAACTTGTACTGCAACTTCCTGGTATATAAATGAATATTTCGTAATTGTTTTACTTGTATTGCGCTGCACCAAAATCGACTTTGGAAATCTCGGCTCATCAATACCCTATTAAATTTACAGTAGATGTTATTTACATATGTGTATGTCATATCTACTAAGTTTTGTTTATGTATGTTTAAAATATTTCAAATTATTCTATAAACATGGAACTGTTGCATGAAAATATATATATATATATATATATATAAACTTTGATATTACAGGGACAAAATTTAGAAACGTTTGCCGACTAACATTTTCTGTTAAACAATTTTTTAACAGAAAATTACTTTATTCATTGCGCAGTACCTAGCATTTGCTACTAACAAAGAAAAAAAAATGTTCGTGGATTAACCACTAAAGTCATGAAATATATTTAATGAAGTAGATTCTCAGTTAAATTTTATTATATTTTAATTCACAGTTCATTTTTATGTAAAAGAAGAAACGCGGACAGTGCAATCATATAATTTTGAATACCAATTTTTCAACGCTATTCTGAATGTATTACACCAAATTTATGTTTTTATTCAGTAAATATAGCACAGATAAATGTAACACGAGCAAGTGCAGACTACGCAAGAACGTATAAATTAAATTGTTTGGCCATTATTCTTTCATAACGCTATTATCCAGAAAAAAATCCAGTAAGAATTTTCTACTTTTCTACGGTATTCAACTACTGAGTCAGCTAAGTGCCAGCAGAGCGTGCGATATATTTACGATGATACAAAATGAATTCCTTTAAATCTGTCATCGTTACCCATTTTAATACCATGGAATTAATAAATGTGAGTGTCGGTTTATTAGTTTCTCATCGTTACTAATGTATCTACGTACGTAACAATTATTTTTCTTTAACTTTATTGAAAAAAAAATTTATGACGACATAAACATATTTTTTGTAAAATGGATCGTCTCAAATATTTTTAATAAATTAATGGTCGTCTAGTAGTTAAAATGCGACACTAGTGACCTTACCTACTCACTTTGTTAAAAACAATAGATAGGTGAAAATAATTCGGTTCAGAATGATGCTACAAAATTTTCATTAATATATATAACGCAGATATCTGTTAAACCAAATATAAAATAAATGCTTTTTGGCCTTGACACACTCCATAGACTTTTGAAGAAGGAACGTTTGAAAGTACAAAAAAATTCACAGCTCGAAACACACTTCAGTCACACTGACATTCTAAAATTCTTTGGCGACAATCTGTACATTCTGCAATTCTTATGTGTTTGACATTGACAGAATGAACGTAAACATTGAATCTTTTATTCTTAAACATAAAAAATGAACATTTTATTGTATTTGAAATATAGAGTTTAATGCATTTTTAACTCCTATAATATATAAAATTTAGCTTTCTGCACTACTTCTCCATATAAACTTTAACTATGCCAAATCTCACACACTTCTGTGCGCGCAATATGCTTAAAAAGGGAACCACGTTTTCTATTCACGTATTACCACATAGATAAAAACATTTCTACATTTGTATGAATGGGAAATTATACCCACTTGCCCACGTTATTATCATACATTGATATAATAAATCAATGTGCGAAAAAAGAAAAGTTCTCTGGTATAAAAAAAGTAGATACATTCAGTACCTCTTTTTGTCATCATCATAATTTTCAATAATCGATTTTATATTATCAAAATACTTAAAAACGCAATACTTACCCAGCGACAAATATCGCACAGATGCGTAAATTTGAAATGTAAAGGATAACCACTTGAATTATTATCTACGTACTTTACTGTGATATAAACAATAAATTTATTTTTGTGTAAATAAATCATGACTGTAAGTAATCTAATGAAAATATAAAAAAAAATTAAAAATGACAAATAAATATTTTAGTATAAATGAGCCACGCGCCAAGCCATGTAACTACTAGGAGAGTAAATTATATTTTCATTTTAATATGATATATGTTTCATATTTTATAGATAAATCTTAACTAGTTTATTCCTTTGCTTATAAATGTAATTACACATAATTCTTTGTAGGTTTTATTACCCGTTTTTTTGTTAAACAAAAACGACAAATACAAATATTTCATTCATTTTATGTACATGTTGTATAGTTTTTAAAATATAAGTAGATGAACTTCGTCAAATTAAAAATCGTTCTTATTTTTTCTGAAACTAAATATTGAATAGTACCTAACAACTAAACGTAAACGAAATACTCACCAAACCCTAGACGAAAGTACTCGATAAATTCGAAACCAAATATTCGCTGAAACCTGAACGAAAATACTCGCTAAAACCTCCTTCTTGAATTATTGCAACGTATTGAAATAAAGAGATTACGGAATAACACGCGTTCATGTGATGAAGATTAGCCGCGTAAGTCCGTCAAGCTATTGCAACTAAAGTAGTCGAGGGCATGAAAAGTAATGTTGACCAGGACTTGTTTAATCGACTTTTTTCGTAACCTAAGATATGCATCACAAACAAAAATATTTAAAAATTTACTGTTGCACTTGATATTGCATTTATTGAATGCATAATTTCAGGGCAATGAGTTTTGAATTGTAAGTACTGAGCTAAAGCTGTGATAAATGAATCAATTTTATTGTTTACAGTAAAGTACCAAATATTCAACATTATGGATTCTGCTCCCTATTTTTGTCAATACTTCTTGAGGAAATATATATATCTACGTTCAGAACAATAGATATAATTTAAAAAAATAAGCTAAAATTATTACAAATATAACCGTAAAATTAAGGAAATTGCAATAATTTTAGAAGACAAACAATGTGTTTATAATTTAGAAACGTTATAATTACGAATCTATTTAATAACACATTTTAAAATATTATCTATTCCCGAATATTAAAATAATAATATTATCTGAATAACCTCACTATGAATCTAAAAGTAATGTCATTATAGGTAGGTGTACAGATTGAAAAGTTTCGTACCCGAACAAATGTAACAAATAAAAGTGGGACAAATTTAGATTTTATAGAATGGATACAATTTCTCAGTTCGACCTATATTGACTACCCTGCTTGACTTCGAGAAGCAAGGGAACACCGTGCCATGCCGATGATTATATTATCAGATACTAGTGAAGTTGCTGAAAAATTACAAATGACCTTCCTTTTTCATAATTCTTCTTCACAAAATTCAAATAATCTTTAAAACATTTTAAAATGTGCGGCATAAAATTAAACTTTTCTGAAATATGTATTTAAATAGAATAACACGATGTATTTATACGTGTTAAAAGTGTTATTTTAATCTGTTATCTGGTTTTTAATTTATTATACCGTCAAAAAACTATGCACTGATTTTAACTTAGTTGGTCAAAAAGATGTTTTATACTTGTCTTTTATATACTTTTTAAAATAAAAGTATGAAATTAAATGTACACAAGGTGAACTTATTGACTAAACTTAAAGGAAAGCTTTTCAAGCCAAAACAAAGAAAGACTTTTAACAATTGGTAGTTAAGGGAATTAATAATATTGTAAATTAAATATGGTTATAAAAGGAAGAAAATTATTATTAGTTATATAAAACAATAAGAATATAAACAAAGACAGTAAAACGTTAGAACGAGAGACAAAATAAAGAAAAATTCAAGGGTGAGGAGAAGGATAGAGGGGTGAGCATGAAAAGCGTAAAGGGGATTAGGTGAGGGGAAATTATGAGACGACACTTGAATATATAAATGGACAAGAAATCCATCACATAGCATCTGAGTATGTACATAGCCTTATTTATATAGCGAAGAAAATAAATAAAGTACTACTCTATTTGGGAATAAGTACCGTACGTAATTTTTTTGAAAATACTCAAAAATATTAAGTAGATAGAGAATTGTAAATTTGGAAGCGAGATAAAAGGAATATATGTATTATTTAAAATGCAAAAAAGGAGTAGATTGATATGCATTCAGCACCGAGCATGAATATTAATCACTTTAGTCGCGTCTTAAATTTAGAAATATAATGTAAACAATATTTGACTGAATGGATTTGACACACGCTTTATAAAGGTATAATGTATTATAAAACATTGTAACATGAAAAATCAAAACGAGAAGGAAGTTAACAAATTATTCAGCAAATAAATAATTTCATCACTTAAATTAGTATGATGAGTATAAACAATGACAACACTCCCAATAAATTTAACTTCATGTACCTTATAAAATTTAATTACGTCAAACTGGAACATATTTAAGACCTTTCCTGCTATCTGTCATTTTTTGCACTCGTATGCCTGTATAATGATTATGCCAGATATATTTTTGTATAATAATTAGGGTATAATTTAAGAAATTTCAGATTCAGAGATATTTAAAATATAAATGACCTGTTACGCACTTTCAGCATTCGTGGAACTGTACTTAAAAAAGTTAAAGAAAAATAATTCGAATTGATTCTTCCCAAGCAAGTTTCTTTCCCATATATTTTAATTCCATTTGACAAAAATAAGTATTAAAAGTTATACTTAGTTTCTTGAATATAATAATAGACAACACTAGGTAATGTTTGCACATCAATTTAGTTTGCTCTGTGCTTGCTGCTACACAGACTAAATATATATAAAGATAATAACTACCTAATTTTAAATAAATTGAATGGATTCTGTGAAAATAATTGGCTTTTTAAAATAACATAGAAATTTTAATGATTGTAATTTAGTTACGTACTAGCATCATACTATTCTTGCTTTTGTCAAAAATTTGAAGAACCAATTACACAAAAAGTTTTTTTAAATAAAGGGCCATTTACCGTTAATTATTTAATTTTTAAATAATTTTTTTGATTTATATCCTTTTACAAGAACAAAATTAATTAAACCACAATTCACTGCGCCATTAAGTTTTAAATCAATTGTTTTGGTTTACATCTCTTCGCGACATAAATTTTAATTAAGCTACACTTTTATGTATCAGAGAAAGTGGCTTTAAGTTGAGAAGTCATGATATAATCCTAGCAATTTTTGTATATGTTTAGTTGAACCACCCCAACCATATCCTTTAAGTCACTGAAATTACAATCAAAATACTCATAGTTACCACCTTTATTTCCATTTCCAGTCAGTGTAAATATGTGAAATAAGCAAATGATGCTTTTAAGGAGACACTTTTTAATACAGTTATTGCAGTTCAATAAAAAATAATTTGGTTCGGAAAAAAGCGGTTTTCGTTATGACCTCCTTATACGCTTGACCTTACTACGACTGACCTTATATTTTTGATGTCTCTCACAAATATTTTTTCATCAACAAGTCCAAAATGACTAAATAATGATTATGTACGTATATTTAATACGCGGTAACTGTTTTGTTCGCTGGCAGCGATTACCGTACACTTACTTAAAATGCCAGTGGATGAAGTTATATGATTTTCGGAGTTTACTTCTTAAGAATCGACTTTGATATATAGCGCGCGGTATGTATGTATGTATGAATATTTGGTGTCTTCTATCCTAAAAAATTAAAAAGTATCTTTTAATTTTAACTTCTCGGTCTGACACTACTAAATGTTTTCAATATTGTTATATAAATCTGATCTTGTTCATTTGTGTTTTACTTGAAAATAATTATATTGTAAGCATTTTTTTGATAACAACTTTTCCATTTACATTTTATACAGTGTCAACTATTTTATTCCTTCTAAGACAATCGTACTTAAGAATAAACTCCAGTCGTGCGTCGGAGCTGACACGTACAATTTTCATAGCTATATGTAAGTAAACCTATCGAAGTATCTGCCCAACCTTCAAACCTCGATCTCAATAATTACAATAAGATTTATCGCACTTAGCTAGCAATAGATGTACTCCAATGTTCTCACTAATGTCGATTACCTTAATGTAAACAACGATAAAAGTTATGTAAATATGACCTTGTGCGTAGTGTCCAATATTCTGTTCATTTACGGCTGCACCCTAATGAAAAACTTTCTGAACGCAAGTCTCCAGGGTTACCACCCTACAATGACGCATTAGGGCGGCAAAGACATAAGGCTTCCGGCGTAACTTAACGAGTTTTCCACGTGACTTAATGAGTCTGGTAACGTTCATCACTATGTGATTTTCCGCCTATGAGGTTTTGCCAAAATTTTAAGTTAAGAGTGTTGATACTAGATATAAGTTTGTAGTCTTAATTCCTTATAGAATACAAAAATTAAAACAATTTCTTTAAATGGCTTAATCGGGTGACCATTCGTATCGTGACATTCTATTTAGTGTACCTAAGGAAAGTTATTTAAGACCCCGATTATTAAGAGTCTTCAAAATAATATTCATACAAACTATTATCTTTCGACTCTGAACTAAATATTATTAAATAATAATAATCAGTGTGTACTAATTAGGTTACCTAACGGAAATATTTCACGGTGTAAACAGGAAAGTGGTACTCACTGTTATTTCGTGCAAACGGGCTTCATGTAATGAAAGACTGGCCTCCAAAATACACACACCCATTTCGTTTCGCAACGACATTATTTCGTACATAACTCTTCTTACGTTTGATATAAAAAGATCAAAAATTTCAAAAGCACCGTAGCTCTGTTTTAAATATTTTATTACAAACTTGATTCAAACTTGAAAGTTACACACTTGAAGTCGATTGGAAAAGTTAGATGAAAATAATACAAAAGCCCGGATTACATTTGGTTTTCAAAAGGTAGAACCTATTGAGAGAAATAAGAAATTCAGGGTTAGTGAAAATACAAAACCTAAAATTTTAGAAAGCCTTTACTTACAGAATTCAATGCGATTATTTAACACGCAAATAATACTCTGAGCCCCTCGATAAAGTCAATTGCACAAAATCTAAACGTAATATTTTAGGTTTATTCACTTGCGTTTATATTGTAACATTATTATAAAACCACTTTATAAACAAATCCTTTGCTTCACAAATACTTTTACTTTGATAAATTTTTGTCGACAAATACTAGAACACTGGACCCAATAGTTCAATGAAGTTATGGTCTATTATTTTAATTGTGCGAGCCTTTATGCTAATTTCCTTGCACTGTATTAAGCCGATTATACATAATCAAAGTGGATATATATATATATATATATATATATATATTTATATATAAATATATATATATATATATATATATATATATATATATATATATATATATATACCAATAACAGGTACATAAGTGTAAAATTAACGTGAATTTTTCGAAACTAATAAGATCTAAAATCATCGTTGTAGTTTTCTTCTATCAATTTTAAGTAATCATCTAGAAACTATATCATTTTGATAATTTTATATTCAATGGTTTCAGAAAACGAAGCAGAAAATACATATTGTATTTTCTGACACATTTTTAGCACATTTTTGAGACACACGGATGAAAATATTAAGGAAATATTTTTGAGACCCTTGTCTTATTCTATTAAACAATAACCTATACGACATTGAAATTGAAAGAAATTGTCTGCTTTATTATCCTGCTTTAAAATTTTCGTACAGATGTTTTAAAGTACTAGCTGTTGAGGTCTATGCGAGTTAACATGCTTCATCATTTTGCAAATTTTCAAAAATCTACGTCGATAGGTTTCCGCTAAATACGAGAAAAGAACTTGTGAATAATCTTATAAGGATTCGATGTTTACATTTCAGGTAGGAAATCTTTAAACGAGAGAACAGTTATGTTAGTAAAATATACACGTTTTCATAAATTATTTCTTTTTTTTGCATGTAAAAAGAAAAACATAATACATAGATAATATTGTCCTGATTACAATTTATTAATGTATGCCACTATAACACACAACAATGACACATTTCACGAAATATTCACTTGTAATAAACAAATTACAATTGTCACGATTTGTGGAAAATGGGTGAATGTCATATGTTTCCAGCATAAATCGGTGGAATTACTCTTGATAATGAGTGGGCATTTCTAGGAAAGTCAGGAATATGTCAAAAAGCATTGAATTTTATCATTCAAAAACAAAAAAAAAATTTGGCAAGAGAAACATCCCAAATAATGGAAATGTAGCATGTACAAGAAAATTGGTAAGAAACAGAAAAGGCAGGCTACACAGTATCGTACTTATACTTGTATATGCGTAGGAAATTCTTGAATATATTTGTAAGAATATATTCGGACTAATGATACAATTATCATAATTATTGGGATATTCCTATAAACCAATGGAAATTATAAATTATTATTTCGGTGACAACAGTTTTGATCCGCGGTTTCACTCGTGTGGAAAAGGAGAAAAATCTTTGTATTTAGACGTAAATTGTCTCGTCCTAAATGAGTGTAAAAAATTAAGAGAACTATTTTTATGTTTTTATTACCTTCTTGGTCTTATTTGCCGCAGGTATCAGATATAAAAATTTATACACATTTGTTTATGATATTCTTGAATATTTTGACAAATAAGTTAGGTTTTGCTTCGATGACGTAAATTTGGTTCCGTATTCAATTAAAATAAATCGAGAGAGGTAAATAAAACGTAGGAATTGAAAAATTTAAGATTATAAGTTATTGTAAATTAAGTGTGAGGAAAATACTACAAAAATAGATTAAAGTAAATGAATACTTACTTAGGTACTAAGCATTTCTTGAAAAATATAATCTTAATTATGATCTCTCTTTTACCTTTTCTACAACTGATATTTATTTCTGTTTCCTCGTATTAGAAAGTGAAGGTGCTACAATGAAGAGTTACTCCTCGATATTAAAGGTCTTCCTAAAATCTGGCATTTTTTAATTAAGTTCGGTCATTTTAAAAGTGTCCATCACTCAATACTACCTTTTTATACGGATTTATTTAATAAATTCAGATTATTTCCCAGTACAATGCAATTTTATTTTATTACATTCTAATATTGTACAACATGCGTGTGACTTAAATGGGATATATTATGTATTTAATATCAAAAAGACATCAAAATAATAATTTATAATAAAAAAGGAGATAAATTTTCGTTCAAAAATTTGTCTTGTAATTTTTAATTGCGTTCAATGCATCAAACCATATTTAAAAAATATGAAACTCATCTTATTCATAAAATGAAAGCAAACTTCAACTTTGTGGTCTAACGTATACTTTCTATAAAGTAGGTAATGAGGTACGCGGAAACCAATATTAGCTAATATTGAACTTTCACATTGTATATAAATTCAATGTTTATGTTATTATACTATAAGCAAGTATGCTACTAGCAAATTGTAATTACTTAGTTACAGTCACTTTCGAGAAAACTAAAATTGTTATTTAACAAACAAAAATGTTTTTTAAATAACAATTTTGTAATCACTTTCTATACATGTAGAAAAGTATTTCAAAATAAAGTTTTACTTAGTAATTTTTTATTTCAAAGCCTCGTTTCTGAAACATTAATATTCAAAATGTGTCACACCCATTTCGTTAATGGGTAAAATCTGTCAAAATTCTAAAAAAGCATTCAACTGAAAAAATGCGACATTATTTTTGTTTGTTTGGATTATTAACAATTTCACATTTTCCGCAAAATTTATATTTTTAGCATACGTAAAAAAGGACATCACTAGGTGTTTCTTGCAATTTTAATTGATTACATTGAAAAGTGTACAAAATGTTTATAAAATATTTTAAAATGTAACGATGAAAACCCTGAAAAGAATTTGTGTGTTATTGCTATGGCCACATTGGATAATCACGAGAGCCATATCAGTGTCAATGCGTTTGAGCTGTTAAGTAGATGCGGGCTCTTTTTGCTCTTACCATTCTATTTTTCTCATAATGCAAACTTAATGCTGACATAATACGCAATTGAGAAGCTTTTTGGGAGAGTCTGCATTTATAACAACTAGAAATAGTCAGCAAATTTAGATAAAGAACACAATGGATTTATGGCGATTCATATGTGCTTATTTGATCTTAAAATAGTCTAACATTCCTTTTTAAAAATCGATGTTTTTCATTAAGCAATCAAGGCGTTTATAAAATTCTACTAATAAATACAATAAATCTTTTTGAACTGATAACAAAATCTGACCAAAAAATTAGACAAGGGGAACACAACTCAACTTCGTTACAATTGAACAACTCAAGACTAAACCACATACAAAACAACTGAACCCAGATCGTATTAAGGTTGATCGAATTGAAAATAAATGAATTACAAATATAGGTTTAACCCAATGAAGAAGCGACCATCTAATTCAGCTCAAATGAAAATCAACTAAAATACAAGCCATTCAAGTTTGCCTTAAAAATCTAACTGCAAAGGAAATTCAATGAAGTTCAAAGCTGCCCTGTCCTAATCTAAATTGTGATAATGTGCTGATCCCAACCTAAATTGTAATAATCCGAATGCAGGAGAAAATAAATGTAATGCAAAAAAATTTAATCTAAAATATCTCAACATGATTGCAATATAACTCGAAGCTAAAATGTAACTCAAAGTATATATATATATATATATATATATATATATATACGGGAAAAATATTTTATGCAGTGTAACTAGTGCATAAAACTTTACTAAATAAAATTTAAAAAAATCTATATACTTTAATAAAAATCCAAGGAGGGATGAAGTGTAAACAAATAATTAAGAGCCATTTAACGTTGCAGAAAAGGATTTTGATCTCTAAAATACATGTGATTAAGTCTATTTTTGCAAATGCTTATAATAATTGAAACAATTAAAGTTTCTGTTGACCATTACATGTCACAGTTCACTTGCAAATAATTCGACATTTAACCAGCTGATGGCTTACATTCGTTGTAAAGTTTGTAAAATTTTACTTGTGACTTTTATATTTGTTTGTGCGCGCCAACCGCTAGTTAACGCGCAAAAAAAGTGAGCGTTAAATGAAACAGCGGCATTATGGGATTAAATCAAACTTAAGTGGCCATTTTCCAGCGTTTCTTTGTTATTTCATGCTTTTCTAAACAATTGAAAAGTTTGTGTTTTTTACACAATTAAATAGGCATTAAATATCAATTACAGTTTATGAATTTAAAAAAAAATAGTACGCAAATTCATTAGTTTATCTAAAATTTATATTAAAGGGAATTGAACTTACAAAAATCAGTTTTATTTTTAATAACGGAAGTATATAGTTGTTACTTAATAAATATATTTTTGAAAGTAATTAAAAATACAGGCAAATATGCCTTACTTTACTCATTAATTTATTATTATTAAACTATTCAAGGCCACCAAATGTTTAAATATGCTTTTTGATTTATAAATAAATATATGGGGACATAAAGTTAAAGTTAAGTTTATAACATTGCCTGAACCCAGTCAGCGAGCAATTTAAAAGACACTAATATTTTTTTATTAAAAAATCTGCAATTTTGAGTAATTTACATAACATTAATAATCTCTTGTAATTATAAACTTACTTCCATTATACAATACCATTTTCCAGTCCCACTGATGCTGATGTAGCACGAACTCCCTCGATTACCATTTCGTCACGACGTATATATAATAGAATGTTTTTCCTTCACAATTTTCGAATATGCATTCTATTCGATATAAAAATACTCGCCAGGACTAAGAGCAAGGCTTACAAAACGCTTATCGGACTGGTTCTGTTATATGGTAGTGAGGTTTGGGCCAAAAAGAATATTCTTATAATACCACGTGATCGAAATACGTGCATTGCGTTGGTCGGATATAGGAAAGTTCAAACACAAAGTACGAAATGAATATACAAGGGGAGCTTCAAATTCGCTCCGATTTGCAAAAAAATCCAGGAAGCGAGACTGAGATAGTACGTCACGTTATGCGCAGACCTGAAAATCAGTTCGTGAAAAGTGTCTTCCTATGGCTTGGAGAAAAAAAGGGGAGAGGGTACCTATTGCTACTACCCGGCTGACAAATGTCAAGCGCGACGTCAAGGAGTTAAGTTTATCCAAAGATGACACTTGCTCGAGAAGCAGATGGAGCCTCAAAATTAAAAAGCTCACCCCGCGGTGGCGAGGATAAAGAAGATGACAGTTTTCGAATATCAACATATAATTAAATTATTTCGGATCTTATTTTTTTTAATATTTAGAATGGAAATAGTATTTTACTGCAGAAATAATAATATTAAATTGGAACTATATCAATAACTGTAATTCAATTGTACTTACGCTTTTAAGCAAATTTTCCGTTGATCTTATATTCCAAGTACCAATAATATACTTTCAAACACCGTGACTATACCATCGAAAATAAAAACAGCATTTCAGTTATATCGGAATAAACTCGCTCTCTCCGACGTGTATTTTTATTATCTACCATTTTTCTCTAACCTAACCACTCGCTCAGTATTATGTAATCATACAGGTCGCCGTTTTCCATGACTTTTATATTTATCGATTTTTCCTGTTGTTCAGTTTCCCTCACATCGTAGCGTCGTCGAGTTGCCAATACAATATCACAAAATCCTCCATTCACTCGTCATCCTTTATTAACTTTATCATTCTCATTGTGCAGCGATCACGAGGTTTTCTCTAGTTTAGTATTATTGACGAGTCGCAAACTTTATGTAAGGAGATGAAACTTTTGAGTAGAATCCTAATGTGCAATGGAGGAAATAATGTCTCGCAACACACATTTAGGTAATATAATCCTCACTAAATATATATATATATATATATATATATATATATATATATATATACACATACATACATATATATATATATATATATACGTAATATTAATTGAATGGTTAAAGCTACATGTCGACTATTTGGGTTTTTAAAAATTTATGAGGGGAAAACCGGAGAATAATTGATTAAACCCTCAATTACCTTGTGACTGTAGTAAGCTTCAAAGGTTAGACTTTACTATTAGCAAATTTTTACTATCAGTAAAGATTTATCTTTGCTAATAGCCCACCTGAAGATGTTATAATACAACGAAACCTAGGTCGTGGCAAAGAACTTAAAGAAAGTTTAGCTACATCACGTAGTTTAATTTTATTGTAAATATATTTATGTAAAATTTATTCCATTTAATAAGTAATTTGTGTAGTCATTATACACTATTTAATTGCAACAATGAGGCATCAAATAATAAAAAACTATTATCATAATCGGTAATACGTTTTTGTTATTATTCGCTGCTTCCTTCTTCAACTACATCCTTGGCCAGTGGAGCAAATAGATCATGTTGAAAAAAGAGTTTTTGCGGTCTCTTACATATTAATTTATGTTAAAAAGTATCACCCGAATCATTGCAACATACGCCATTTGTTTACGAATTAATTTAATATTGATATTATCTATTTTGATGATTTGAGGTTATAGATATTTACGATTCTAAGTTATAATACAATCATAACCCTGACTTCATATTATGAATGCGAAAATAAGTTTGTTGTTCACTTTTATTTGCCTCGCTTTCACCCTTCAACTGCACAGCGGATGTCGGTGCAATTAAGGAGATAAATGTAATATACTGATATTGTGTTCCTCTATTTTTAATTAAAAATTTCACTCCTGTTGGCCTAAAGCGTTAATGTAAGTATCATAATTTACACAGTAAGCGGATAATATCATCTTGATAACATAATAAGTTATTAACTTTACATTTTTCTTCCTTTTTCACGCAATTGAAGTCAAATCTAGTACCTAATTTGTAAGAAATAAGAGCACATTGTACTACGAAAGTATTTCCAAGCCAATAAAATATTATATCTAACTTTTCGAGGACTCTAGACGGTATATATAACATTATGCGCGTTATGTGGAAAGATATTCGAGAGCACAAGAATTCTTCTCGAGGTGAAAAAGGTTAAATTGAGGAGAATCTAGACGTAAGAAAGGTTAAGAGTTGAATCTTAAACACAAGTCTAAGATATCCACACATTACATCTGAACACACAGAGAAAAACAAATATGGGTAAATTGGAGAATACACAATATTTTAAGTCGTATATGTATGCATATATTCATCGTCATATACGTTTTATAAAAAACTCAATTTTTTGTCGTGTATGTTTGCTTAAAACTAAATACGTATTAAACCTGTATTACTGAAGTTTATTGTATCGGCTTCTTGATTATTTTCAATGATTATATACCATATATTATTTATTATATAAAGTAGTGTCAATTGTGAGTAACAATGCCGCGATGGCTGAAGAGCATTTAAATGCTATAATTAGCGATTATTGAAGGAGCATTGGGCCAAGCTTTGCAAAATGTCTACTATTAGGTTGTTATTGAGTAAGGCAGCAAGAAATTATATATATATATACACACTTTTATCTATATTTATTTTATTTGTATTAGTTATTTATCAACTGAAATGACATCACCCATAACTCATATTTATATGTATTGAAAATGTTTGGAAATTAAATTATTTGTGACATTTTCCTTTGTAATATTCTCATTCCTCTAATATTAATAAACATACGATTCATTTCCAGTTTGAACAGTTCGATATGAAAACTGCCTTCCTGTATGGGGATATATTGGAGGAGATCGACATGGAGCTGCCAAAGAGTATTAGAGGCGATTCATCTAAAGTATGTAAGTTGAACAAATCTCTATATGATCTCAAACAGTCTACTCGCTGTTGGAATAGGAAGTTTACATCATTTCTTACTATGTATGGTTTTAAATCATGTCATTCAGACAAATGTGTTTTTGTGGGATACTTTAATGCTATCAAAATATTGTCAATAATTTATGTTGATGACGGATTACTGTTATCCAAGAATAAGGAAATTCTATCTAAGTTATTGAAAGAATTAGAACTTTGAAACAAAGACTTCAAATTTCAAATCTTTTGTTTGTATTGAGACAAATAAAACACATGGTTGTATATCTATAAATCAAAGAAGGTACATTGAAAGCATAATAAATAAAATTAACATGTCTGAAGCTAAGATTTGTAGTACACCGGTAGATGTGAATCTTGAAGAGAAAATTATCCATATATGTATAATATATGTTGAAAACTCATGTCAATTGGCTGATTTTCTCAACAAAGCTTTACCGCTTAACAAGTTTAATTACATAAGAGATAGTGTTATGAAATCTTTTGTGTATCAATGAAACATTTAATTATCCTTTTAAATTTAAGTGGGAGTATTACCATATAAATTTGAAGGTATATTTTTTTTTGTCATGGTGATCATAAACAAAAAAAAATATTGTGCCTGATGCAAAAGTTGATGACGTGTGTATCTGAAGAAAACTAAGTTTATAACAAATTCTTAATATTTTTATTATCTCACTGCTTAAATCTAGTTGAAGACAGTAGGCAATTGAACTACACAGGTGCCTGGGAGGAGGCAACTAACGAATACATATCGAGCTAATGAAATAAAACCGGGGTCGGTAGCATACCATATCTTGCATTTCGTTTGCCGGAGCGCTCTATCTAACTAGTTGGTTCCAAAATACACAAAACTTTATTAAATACAGACCTAAAACATAGGCGTCAGCCGTATGTAAATCCGGGCATCATTATTATTAAAATAGACCTCCCGTTCTGATGAAAAAGAGGATAGATTATTATATTGATTCTTATGAGAAATTGTTTTTGTTTTCATTACTTTTTTAAAAATAACAATGTGAGAGGCCCTCATAATTAGCAAAATAAACAATTTTTATTATCTATTTTGATAACCTTGATCCTGTATTGCTTGTAATATTTTTTTAAATGAAAAATTGCGATAAAAATCTAATCAACATAGTATATCTGTAGCTATGAGTATGTGTTGCGCTTGTCCAGCAGTCAATATATATATATATATATATATATATATATATATATATAAATATATATATATATATATATATATATATATATATATATATATACATATTACATCTACTGTTCTGGCAGTAGACTAGCGCACGCACAGAAGCCTGCGTACACGTATACACATATATACACAAACACATTTTATATACTCGACTGTATGATGTGTGTGTTGGATGCTTTTTGGATGGGCAAAATGTTGTGAGTTCGCGTCATCGACATGTTGTAATAGCAGTATATCTGTAGCTATAAAAATGAAGTTATGTGCAACATTAGTGTTATATGTATTTATACAAGTTCGTGGAACTGATTCACTTTGAAATTATGTGTATCGCTATACTTAATAGAAAAATAAATGCAATTATTTTTTGCATATAATTATTTTAAGGGTTTAAAACACACAATTCACGACACCATATCGAAACATACATAAAAAAAATACAATTTATACGTTTTTAATTTGAGATAATTTCATTAACTACTATTTGGTTTCAAAATTTGTTTCATTATTTGATAACCTGCATCCCTCAATGTTTTATATATTATGCTTTAACGTGTTTCATAAAATAGGGTGGCTGCAAAATAGATTAATATAAAGGTGTATTTCGCATACACTTATGATTCACAAGAAAATTTCTGGTTTATGCAGCATAGTAACTTTAAAGTTTCATGCTATTCTAGGTACGACTTAACGAAGAAGATAACATTTTGAAATTATCATTCTAAATTTAAGGGTAATTTTAGGAGAAAAAGTCAAATATTTAAAAAAATATCATATTGTTTTGCAATTGTGCATGGGTGATCTCAAAAAAGAGTTTTCTTAGAAAACTTCTGCTAAAATAATCCCTCGGTTATATTATATAAAAATTAAACATTTATTTACATGACCTTCCCCGGTCCTCATAAGCACTCTCGAACCACATGCAAACTCTATGCCTCCAGCCGCTGTCGTCGTCAGCCCTAATGAGACTGTCAAAAGCATTGGTGTCTGAGAATCGTTCCCGAAGCACATGTTCCGTATATTCCAATTATTCCGATCAATATATATCGACTTAATTTTTTGTTGAATGTGGCATATACATTCATGGTAAACAAATTCCAGGATAAAACTTTTAGAAAGTTTTCTGTGCCTTTTTTCTCACGGTCGACTGTATCGAATTGTTAAGGTTGAGAACTGCAGAAAATCAATATATTTTAATATCACAAAAAACAAAATAAAACTGTAAATAAAGTACACATAGAAGTTCTTAGCAAGTATAATAGATACATTTGTTAACTATTTCAGTTATCGGCGTAAATGTAATAGTGGACGAAAGCCAGTAAACTAGAAAATATTGAAGTGAAATTAATTTATAATGATCCATTACTAATATAAACTTTCAAATAAAATAAATATTTAATAGCGTATAATATAACTAAGTAGGGTAAAAATATGTACCACCGTGAATATCGCAAAAAAAAACAGTAATAGCAATTGAGTATTGACAGCACATCGAGATATATCCTTGAATTAAAAATAAACTCGAATTAACGTTCAAAATCAAAGCGCTTTTTTTCTTCGCTATTTTATGCGTAGGATGACAATAAGCATTATGCATATGACATACTGTCCTTTTCAGGTTAGGTTAATTACACAGTTACATACTGTCCTTTTCATGTTAGGTTAATTACACGGTTAGGACAAATACACATTTTAAAATAAAAGGTTATATATGCAGTCATTATATGATATTTTATGAACTTTTACCGAAACACTTTTACATGTTATAAGTTGGTCGACTATCATTATTTATAAACTATCTGAATCTACTTAGCTGTCATACAACTCCTTTTAATTTAGTTATATATATATATATATATATATATATATATATATATATATATATATATATATATATATATATATATATTACTCGCTCACGATGGGATATGCGAATACAAAAATAACCTCCATTTTACATAAAGGTGACGCACCTTAAAAATTGTTTGTTAATATTGTAATAACTCAACTACATATACAATTTTATCGGAATGACACCTAAGTTTTTCATTATTATTTGTTTTCATTGAATAGTTCGATTAATAATATGACCAAATTTTTTTACCAATTTTCCCAAGACATTGGAATACTCTAAAATAATTTTTAACTTGACGCCAGGTACAGCGCTTGTGTTCCAGAAGTGAATAAAAACACTATATTGTTTCAAACTAAGATTGCATTTTCCAATATCGTTCCGGCTATAGCTTAGCCTGGTTTTGAATATAACATTCATACACATCGTTTATATACAACTTGTCGTTACGTATATAGTTATAGGAAACTTAAATTACACAATCGTCGCTAGTTCATTTAGCTGAATACTAGGCAAATTTGTGAATACTCAACGGCCTTCATTCCTGTGTAAAATTAATTTGGTCTTACGTTGACTACGATACAATACGTTGACTACGTGACTACGTGATACAATGTATGCAGTGTTTATTAATTTTACTGAATCACCAAATCACGAGCTATTACAGCAGCTTCATATTTACTTCCATGAAATAATATCTTACCAACTTAA
The DNA here is from genome assembly GCA_039881145.1 of Druceiella hillmani. Lineage (NCBI taxonomy): Eukaryota > Metazoa > Arthropoda > Insecta > Lepidoptera > Hepialidae > Druceiella > Druceiella hillmani. The sequence continues at coordinate 4,765,895 of JAYKKI010000121.1, forward strand.
GATTAATGCGCCCATGAATATATTATAAAAAATCGTTATTAATTAATTAACTCTGACTCTGTTCTACCACTCAATGAATAAGTTCAACAGAATTATATTTTCATTATCTAATTGATCCGTTCTCAATTAATAGGGAAACAAGACAGGCTTAGACATTTCTCGATTTATGGCCACAAAAAAAATTTATATAATAATTTTACTGGACGCCCCAAAACGAAAAAAAACACTTGAACTTGTTAGACATTAGAATATTAAATGATTCAATGTGTCTTTTTATTTGCCTACAGTATTATGTTATCATCTACGAGCAAAAGAAATACACTCTGTAATCGTAGATTTTAAGAGAAACAAATGAATCGTTAATTTTGTAACCTAGTTTTTCTAGTAAATACATTTAAACTATGACCAAATGAAGCTTGTTTTTGAAAAAAAATTTACAACAAAGTTATCATAAATGTGTCTACTAAATTACAATAAAGTTTGAAGTCCATGTTCAAATTTATAAAAAACTTAAAATTCTTAGCACTTTTTAATTATTCTTAACACGTTGGAGTATATCATATACGTTACGAGAAGGTAAGGAGTGAAAATTGATTTTGTAAATATTCAAAATTCACGAAATAACAAACGCTTAAACATAAAATTAAGATGAGGGCCGGGGAACTGAAACGTGATGTAAATTTTGGTAATATTCATTAGATCATTTGAGAAAGAATAGTCCTTCCTGGGCTATTCTTTCTCGGAATCGCTGTATTCCTATTCTATTAAATTACTTTTGAGTGAATTGTTATAATTGTTTTCTATGCTGATTTCTAATTAATTAATGTTTTCGTAATATTTTACAAGTAGAAAATTGAAAAAAATTTGACGACCTTATTAATGAAACCGTTATTAATTGAAAATTAGCCACTCGAACAAAAATCACGAACACAATATGTGAGACCATTGAACAATTTCGTCCATTTTTTAATTAATTACTTTTATCTTTTTTGGTTTTATTGCTTTATTTTCATATTTTTATTAAACCAAATATACATAGCATTGTAATAGAGCACGCAAACAGCAAACGTCCTTGCAAACAAGGTACTAATTAATAAAAATAAAAATAAATGCCATATACTTACCTTATTTTTTTCTCTTCTCCTCTTTCTTACTTCCATTTGTGTACTTGGGAAGCGTAGTGTAATGGTAAGATATTAAGATTGTATCACAAATCACAAACGTTCACACACAACAATGTCAAAACAAACTTTCAGAAGACCCATGGCCACACAGTTTGAGCAGGAAAAAAAAAATATATATATACATATATATATATATATATATATATATGTGTGTGTGTGTGTGTGTGTGTGCGTTCGTATGCGCGTACGTGCGTGTGTACTTGTGTGCACGTGCGTGTACGCGCATATGTACTTGTGTATACGCGCGTATGTGCGCATTTATGTGTGCGTGTGTGCGAACGTGTGTGAGATCGTGCGAGCGCGTACGTTTATTCATTGAAATTGCGCATTTTGTTTTGCATAAAATGGTACGTAATATTTATGTAACTTTGATGTCAATAAAACTAGGTCAATGAAAATAAACACAACGCGGGAAAACCACTAGCGTCAGAATTTCCATTTGAATTAGTTTCATCATTTCGTCCATCACATAGGCCGATCTGAGATAATAAAACATTTTTATAGTTCCGTACCTTAAATGGAAAGAAAGGGAATTCTCATAAAGTCATTCCGTCTGCTTTCGTTTGTTTCTCTGTCGCCCTTTCACAATCGTTTTCTTTTTTTAGGAATAATTTGACGTTGGTAATTAAAATTAGCATGATGATAGATGATATATTAGGCTATATATATCTCAACAATTATTGCTCAAAATATTTATGTGGAAATTTTGGAGGTTAAAAAGACTAGACTAATATTTTTTGTTTTATGTGATATCAATCCAAAGAATAAGTTATATTGATTCAAAAACTCTTTTTTCCAGAATTTTATATAAAATCAGCACATTAGCCCGCATAAATATATGTCAACAGTTAATGTTTAAAAATATTTGCGTGGTTATTTTTGAGGAAGTGAAAAACTACTCAATTATTTTAATTTCATTTAGGCTGTTTTGAAAGAACCAGTCATAAAGACCCAAAGTTTTTTTTTTACAATTTTATGCGACAGTTTTCAGGTAATTTTATAGAATACGGATAGAGATATTGTTGATAATGTCCACAACAAAATAAATTCGCACTCTCTCCATCTTCGAATCTTCTAAAGCCAAAATTCACCAGAAAGGCATTACCAAAAATTGATTTTTTTTTCAGTGATTCAAGTTACATACTGTATGAGAAATTCACAATATTTTGATGCCTTTGAAAGAAATGGTAATTAATTAATTACAAGGTAATAAAACTATTAATATTTTAAATTATTCTGCATGTTATATATTTATTACATAGTTAATAAACATCAACAAATGTTTTTACATAGTGTTTTATTGTTCAAATGATTTTTAAACATCTTTTAACCAAATTTCTGGAGAATCTATGAGGCATGGAAAATTAGAATAAGGAAAAATAAAAGTTTTATTTTGAAAAGTAATAAAAATCTAATAGCAAGTTGCCAATTATTATTTGATTATGTCGAAATATCCTTTTACTATTTCTTAAAGGACAATTTTAGTATTTGAAAACCACATTGTTTTCCGCATCAATCAACTCTTACTCATACTTATTGATTATCATATATTGAGCATTCACCAAAGATTTTGAGAAACTTTCACTCTACAAACACAGTTTAAAGTTTTCTCATTAATTATACTCGAAACTAGTACGAAAATTCCTGACAAGTGTACTTGAATCAAGATTTATACCTCCGGAAATAACGTTAAGGAAAATGATGGTTACATACTTTCCGTTTAAGTTCACAAAGTTCCTTAACCAAAGTACACAACTCACCGACTGCCTTGCTCCATGTACGCTATAAATTAACTGCATTTGACCTGAGCTACGATTATCCATTTATATTACCGCGTATGACATAAATTTGTCTTATAATTTAATACCAGTGAGATTATATTAATATCTTCTTCAATGTATAACTCATTTAAAAATAAAGTGAGCTATACATTGAAAAAGATAAACACGGAAAATTTTATAAAAAATTAACTTTACGTAGTTTAAATACATATTTTTATTTTTCTGATTAAAAATGTTTAAAAATATTTTAAAAATGTTTGAAAAAAATGGTAATAAATTAAAAATACTACAAAATTAATAATAATACATTGTGAAGTACATTGAAATATTAATGAAATTTTTAGGAAATAAAATTATTTTATGGCATTTATTTTGCTGAAACTCATGAGCTCTTAACTGTATAGAAAAAAAATTTAAAGAATTAAAAATTTAAAATTCATGTCTTTAAGGCCGATAAAAATGTTTTTTTTTGTGACAAACATTAAAGATAATACTCTATTAAAATAATTACATTGCTCTTTGTCATAATGTCGAAAGTTTAGAACAAAAGCATAGATATTTTGATACTTTAATTCTTTTTTTTTAAATGGCGAATTTACAATAACCTCCAAAACCTTGTCAGAAAATAATAGAGACATGAGCATTTGTAATATACGTGTACACAAATTATCTAAAGGCGAACGTAAATTATTTTTAAGTGTATAATATATATTTGATATAATTCAAGTTTTATGAAGAAGCAGAAGTTATAAACACATTTTAGCGCAGAAAGCTCTATCCTAGTTATATCTAAATTCTAGTTATCTCCATAAGCCGTTTCACTTTATCTAGGAAACTGCCGTTGTTCGACATGAATCCCAAGATACCCTTAGGACAGTACCACTTCACTGTGCGCTATCCGAATACACTATCATGATTCATCTAATTATAATAACCTTATTTAATTACAGCTTTACAAAAATTAAGAAAGATATCGCCAATATCCAAGAACATAATAAAAAACCAAAAACTTCAAAGAAACAAAAAACCAAAAAAAAAATAAAATAAAAAAACAAAACGAGGAAAAGTTAAATTTGTATTACAGAGCTTATGATTCGTGAAATTAACAGCCCAGGGAAATATAAGTACAAAACCGCCCCAAAGACTTAAATCCATTGTTCGCTGATAACTTATTGTTTATATACATATATATATATATATATATATATATATATATATATATATATATATATATATATATATATATTCCTTCATTTTTTTTATGTAGTATTTTTTATCCAAACATGACCTAAAAGAACGTTATCCCGGATACGTAAATTTAAACTAAAAATTTAGATGACATCACTCAAAGAGCAAGTATATTAATTCGTTTTAAATTTATTACTTTAATACTATTGTTACCTTTATTATCGCACATTGAACAAGCAATGTTTTTTGTAAATATTCAAACCGTAAATAAGAAAGTGAGCTAACATGCGGATATACTATGAATTAAAAACACGCGTTTCGAAGGTATTTTCACTTATTTGAATACCGGAACTCGAGAATAACAGTTGTTAAGTTTTATTTAAATATAATCTATTACTCAAACACTACCATAACATAATATCGTTATCGAAATGAAATAACTCCTTATTATTTTTAACTATATACAGATAACATATATACCATTAATTTTAACTATTTACAGAAATAGTTTCAAATATTAATTTTTAAATACTAAAGTAAAAAAATATATTGTCATATTAAAATAATAAATTTGCAAATCACTTTTTTCCGTCAATTTGATAGTTTCGATCTCAAAAATATGATTTTACTAAGTATTTTACTGCGATCGAAGCAAAAGCTGGAGTTTCCAATTTTGATCTCTATAATGGATAAAAAAAAATTATTGTCCGAAATTATTGAAAAGTCTGTTCCATTGTATAATAATTTCCCTTTCAGTATGAAAGATAGTTTTATTTCTTAATTCGTATTTGTAAGGAAATATCATAAAATCATATTCATGATTTTTTGTCTGTTTATTGTAATAAAGATACTATTGACTGAAACCAGGAAAAAGTAATTAAAATACAGGATAGACAATTATTTTAGAATCGTTTAATAAAACCGTTCATAATCTTTCACTCTATACTGTATATCAATAATTATGGCTAACATAATTATTGTTATTACAAATATGGAAAAATTCCGGTGGCTTCAAAAATCTTAAGCATATAAACAAACAATTATCTTACAAACATACACAAAGGATTTTTATTTATAAAAATATGAGCGCAATATTTATAACTTTTTTTTATTCCAGGTAAATAAAATAACAAAGGGAGAAGAAATTTGTAGTACCTAAATTCTTAATTTTATTCACAATTCGGTTCTGTGCGCTGTCTTGTTAGTTCACTACACTTGTTATTTTAAAAATTCTATTATCAACCTGTTTCGCAGTTTTTGTACGATGCGACTAAGAAATGAAAAGGAAACACAGTTAAGCTACAACAATGAAAAAAAGTTGGATAGGGTAACGAACGTTTTACAAGTCAGGACCTCAAGGACGAGATACATGTAAACACGACACAAGAATAAAAAAGTTTATGGTACAATATGTAGCTACGTTTTGTACACGCATTACGCAAAAATTACCACATAAATTTAAATAGAACCTTCACTAGTATATTGGGTAGGAGTTAAGAAATTAATAGTTACAATAACGTGACAATTATTATGTTGCAACATCGAAAAGGTGTAAATTGAAGAAGAGTGTCAGTTTGCTAATAAATAGGACATAATTGATCAACGACTGAATACATGAAATTTTTTGTGTTTGTGACTTTTAATAACTGCATAATTAAACAGTCAATTTAAGTAGTACTGAAATATCTCTCTAATTAAAATTAAAAAAGTCTGCTCAACGAAACTATCTCATCATCACCGAAACTATGCGAAAGTCCTTTTTAATAGTTTGCAGAAATGAAAAAATTTATTATCTCACTTTCACTAATAATTGTGTAAATTAAGAACCATTTTTAAGGGTTTGTTCAAATGAATGATGTTAATGAGATATCCCATTAACACCAACAACCGTACAGATTAAGAAGCATATTTTAATATTTTGTAAGTCAATTATTTCGCTATTACTAACAACTGCATAGATTAAGATGCTAATTTTTAATTTTAATTTTTCACTTTTTTCCTTTTTATTTTAATATTTTAATTAAGCAAGTTCATGAGATCTTTTGCTATGTTAACGTTTTGATTGCCAGATAATAGCATTCCTGTTTATGCTGCTAACTTTTATAATATTTTTAGTATGAGCTAAATGTCGGCTCAGACCTTAAATAAATTATTGAGAAAATATGTAAATATGAAATTTTAAAATAAATCACAAGCGTATTAATAAAATCCGTAAAATCACCTACAGAAAAACTACGCTTGTTCTTATATAATAAATTCTGATGATGAAATGGATACTAAAATTGATAATACAAAGACATAAATTCCCAACAGCACTTCTAAATTCAGCTAATGTTATAAAAACATATTTCCATATTTAACAGAAAATATAAAAAAAAATTTGATGATATCAAAGAATAGTAATTATTGAATTACTTTGCTGATATTCGGGATATCAATAAATTCGACTTAGGAATTAATTATCTTGTGACTAAATTTTATTGTTTCAAAAATTAAGCTATTTATTGAATCTCTTCTCTTTCTATTTGTGTGTTTCCCGGCAATTTTGGAAGCACTCACGGCCTCAATTGCACTTTTAGCACTTGTAACCGTTTATCGGTAAATGTTCATAAGGAAACACCGATTCTGGGGATTGCTTTCTTAATTTGAATTCATATCAATGTATTCAGCTTTTATTACGGTGTTGGATCCACTGTTTCACCGTATTCCATCAGATTAGACGTTGGTATTTTTTACTTAAATTATGGAATTCGCTTAAATTATGGGGTTTCTTATAAACATTTCCGAATCGTTAAATATGTTTGGGTAGATTTTTTTTTCACTTGAGTCAAATATTGCCTTAAGAACGCCAAATTTATTTTAAAAGTAGTTTTTTTAACTTCTTCTAACATAAGTTCCACAGAAGTGGTTTTTAATTTATAAACCTGATAGAAATGGTAAGGTGAAATGGATTTTTCAAATATAATTAATAAATAAACGTAATTAATAACATAATTCATAACTTAATATAATTCTTATTGAAACCACAAAAACATGTTAAGATTATAGTAAGAAAATTTTCTTGTTTTAAATTCATTTTGGCGCAAACACATATATTTTTTTCGTTGCCAAACTTATAAGAAAATATTCTAATTAGAAATTTTCATTCAAAACTACAATTAATATATTAAAACCAATGCAGAATGAAAAAAAATTGGAACATTACATTTGAGCGTTATCATGATGACAATATCCTCGCCTTTGGATATTGATGTTTCCGTATTAATTGATTTGACGATTTTGCCAAAAATATATTACTTGACACAATAAGGTTGTCTTAATTATTTCAAAACAACCAACTACGTATGTTTTTCTTTCTTCGATTTCATTTATTTGTAACTGCTGAAGCTGTGAAAGCGGATGTGTAATCGAATTTCATTAATGTGAACTGCAATGGTAAACTGGACAGATTTGTGCATAAAAAATAAGTTACTTGACTTTATCTGTTATTCGATGGAAAATTTATTATTTTTTTCTTAATACAGCCTTCAATTGAATTCAAATCAATATCTAATTTAATTTCAAGGATTTTAAATCTTTTCAATCAGAGTTCAAGAACCGCTTCACACATATTAACTTGAGTTTGTAATCTGACTATCTGAAGTTTTATACATGAATGGATAAATAATCCATGCGACAAGGAAAATACATTAAAATCTGTACATTAAAACTCAAGTCATAAGCAAATCGACATTTATATATACTTTTAAACGATTGAATTATTGTATTTCAGTGATTTAAAAAAACTTATAAATTCCAATTTATTTCGATTTTGAAATGGGAATAATTTATCAATTTAGTTCAATAACAACAGTTATTACAGTACAACATTTCAATAAAATTACAGTCACAAAGGGTAAAATAATTTTATATTCGCTAAAACAATAATTACATCAACTTCATCAAATTTACCTTCCTTTTAGATAGTTGAATAATATAGAAATAATATCTCGTAAAAATGTTAATAAAAACAATATGAACAACGAGCCTCCTTTTGACAATACGAGAAGCTTCATCAGATTTTATTGATGAATTTAAAAAACTACGCCACTGAAAATAAAAGCGTGCAAAATAAAAGTTTATATACTCAACAGCGAGAAAAATATATTTTTATGGATTTTGCTACGATAAGTGCAATAACACAAAGAAAAATAATTAAACTATTTTTCTTTTCGGGAGAAGCTTTTATAAGGAAAATGTAGTTTCATACGCATTTTACATCGTTAATTTAGTGAAAGAAGATGTAAAGAAAGATACAAGGTATAAGAAAACATGCAAAATTTAAAAATTACTTAACAGGTCATATGTCGCCTCGGTAATATGATGTAAGTATGTACTTATATGCAAACTATTGTTTCGCAGTGTTGCACAGTAAAACATTGATTCGAAAAAATTACTTCCTTCGTAACATAAGTGGATCCAAACGATACCAAGAATACACCGTATCCTTATATATCCCACACATAAAGGACACAATCAATGAGAAAAATAAATGAAACAAGAGATTTCTACTTATTTCATAATCTGTAAGAACTAAATTTATTGTAGAATACATTTAGGTAAGTCTTATTATTTGCGCTTAAAAAAATTGCACTTCTAATAACTTTCTATTAAATTGATCCAATAAATTCCAAACATGATCGAATAAATTCCACTTTTAATTTAGCATAAATTACCTTAATACCTTTCAACATTTCTATAGACTCCATCCACTTAACATGTTTTTTTTTAAACACAATTCTTTCGTGAAGTCCTTTATTTCTTAGGTCAATATTAGAGTCTGCATCCGATATACTGTCTTGATTCACCTTTAACCCCTAATTAGGCGCATGGAGTCAAGAAAATTTCAAGTTGAAAAAATAAGTATTAGAATATTTAGAGCGCCCTCATGTTCTTTCTAATGTACTACCTATCCGCAGGGTACATAAATTAGTCGTGACAAGAACGTCAACCCATATGTAAGTATCGCTACACTCTTGAGTGCTAACCCCATGTGACCACTTGGTTAAAATTTTTTGCAAAAGTAAGTTTTAATTCTTATATTTTCCCTTAGTGAAAGTGTCTTGATTCAGCTTTAACCCCTAATTAGGCGCATGGAATCAAGAAAATTTCAAGTTGAAAAAAATATGTATTAGAATATTTAGAGCGCCCTCATGTTCTTTCTAACTTACTACCTCTCCACAGGGTACATAAATTAGTCGTGACAAGAACGTCAACACATATGCAAGTATCGCTACACTCTTGAGTGCTAACCCCATCTGACCACTTGGTTAAAATTTTTTGCATAGGTAAGTTTTAATTCTCATATTTTTCCTTAGTGAAAGAGAGATATTGCAATGGATGAAGGATGTTCCCGGCGATGAACATATATCTTGGTATTGCCTCAAAAGAGGAAATTACAGGCGACACCACTTTAGGCAGTGCTGATGATTCGGACAGCAAAATTTAAGAATTCGTAGAAAGCAAAAATGCCCCCGAGTTATCGGAGAGTAAATATTTTTTATCTAGACATACTCATTCAAATAGGCTAAAGTACTGTGCACAAACAAATATTATTCACTTACTGAAAAACAAAGAGAATACATGAAACCTTGAATATCCCATAAAACGTTTCCTATTATTTTTGACAGTGATTGTATTGAACTTCTTGTCATGAACATCAACTTATAAATTGATAAGGTAAAAGATATGTTCCAGCAAGACCGAGATGCACATCCTGTCTTAATTCTTACCAAATAGAAATAGACAGTAATTTACTTCACTTTTTGGATTTTATAATAACATTACCATGGTCACTTATGTTGCTAAGCTCAAGAAAGCTGTCGTTTTACTTTCCAATATGCACAATGATAACGTCATATACGAAACCACAGCTAGAGTTCAGAAAATAGAAATAGTTACTACAAAACAGTTCCATATACAATGAGCGTCGGAAATTTATTCGTCAATAATACTTTAGGGTATACTGCGTAGGATCTGCCAACAAATCCGATTATTTTTTAGCGTATCTCTACTAAGCCAAAGATCAGTAGTTTTAAGAGAGATGAAGAGTTATATCTTATTTTTTTAAATTAATTTTAATATAGCATTTTAATATGTTTGATAATACACACTCTGGTTTATTTATTTCCAATACACCTTTTTAAACATTTTTTGAGGTGACTAGAGACTCCAAGCGACTAAGTATGTGATTTTCTTAATGTGCCTAAATAAGGGTTAAAATAGAGATAAGGAATTGACTAAACATGAGCGTTTCAAAATATTTCAATTACAGTATAATAAATGGTGGGTCCTGGTAAGCTTGAATTTATAAATCGCCATTTTTTCATTAGAATTATTAAACCGACATTAGAAATTTCAGTTTTTAATTGATATTTTCTTATATTTACGGAATCAGTAATAGCTGTGTGTATAATGTGTAGATGTGTGTATAATAATTTGTAAATATGATGACCGTTATAACATTTTTGTATAACATTTTGTACATATGGTAACAATTATAATTAGGTGACAAAATATTTGCCAGGTGGGTTATTAAAAAAATTAAATTGAATTATATTGATCTTGCTATGCATGTTATCAGTTACATGCACTTTCGTTTATTTCGCTAAGATTAATTCATTTATATTTCCCCACTTTAATAATAATTAATCCATAAGAAAGTTCAGTTATGTTGACATTGTTGGTATTCTAATAGTGATAAATATTGTATTGAAATTGAGCAACCTAATTCAGAAGAGTAATTCATAAGCCGGATAGTTGCCCAACCTTTCAAAAAAGCTCTATTGCTCATAAATTAGTAGTATATTTACAAAATGCTCAGTGTATATTAAAGTATTGGTTTTCAGTCTATTTTTGTGCACAATTTCTACAGTTTTTGTGTACATACAGTTTTATTTGACCTCTCAAAAAACGAATAGCTGCCTACTGAAGCGGATCGCAGCCTTACTTAAAAAAATCTTCGGGGGATACTTTTCTCATCCCGTTATAGATAACTCGCTATGTAATTGCTTAATTTTTTTCTCTTAAAATAACTTTTTGTAAGTTGAATCAATCTTTATTTCTTATTGAGATCATTTTAATAATTACATATCTACATACTAGTCAGCATTGTACCATTTTGTAAACATTTTAAAGTGTAACGTATTTAAAAATAGAAGTCTCTAAAGTTTAAGATTATTATTATTCCTAAAAATAATGAAAAATAAGGTAATCAAATTTGGTGCAAACATTATTTTAATACGTAGGCGGATATCACCGGAAAAAGTGAAAGGTGATTCATAGATTACAAAGCCAAAACTTTCAATTTCCTACATCTCATACAATATTTTTTTAATAATGTACAAGTTTCTTGCAACCACATTCGACATTTATCTCATGCAATCCAGTCTGATTTGGATTATATAAAATTGTAATTCTCAAAACATTTTCTTCTTTTTTAATTAATAATTATATTTGTTTTGTCTTTTCGGTGTCTTTTAAAGTTGACTTTTCTCCCTTAACCTGTTTGATGTTTAGTCCTTTGGTAAGTTTACGTTTAGATTTATTGTCTTTGTAACATTTTTTTTTCATTTCCACTGTTAGAATTTTAATTTGTTATTTGGCACTTTCTTAAAGCTCTTCCTTTGTTCAGTTTAATAAAACCTGTGACTTCGAATTTCTTCTTATTTCTTTTTGTTTTCTACTATTCTTCATAATTTTTGTCTCGCTACTAGCTGGTTTATTTTGTGCTCTCTTAAAACCCTTTTGTTTTGTTGTCCCAATTTTAGATTCTGTTGAATTTTTATCTCTCTTATTTTTTCTTCCATATTCTTCTCCCGCTCGATTTGTTCTTTGGAATTTAAATTTACTTACAAAAGTAGATTGTCCAGTTAGTTTAAGACAATCTACTGAAGTAGATTGTCCAGCTCTTTTAGTTATGCTCTGCGGTATTATGATTATGGGAGATGACTGATGTAACAATTTTGATGGTGTTTCTTTATCAATATTTTGGTGCTGTGATTTATTAGATTCATTTAAAGATATTAGAGATGGTAATGATATTTTGATACCATCACATATGTAATTTTCAATATCAATATTTATTTGGGCTGAACAGTCTTGAGAAAGATCAAGATAAAGGCTTGAAGATGGCTTACGTGGCATTTGGTGTTGGTGGAAGCTAATCTTTTAAGTTACTGGTTCGTCATTATCAGCAACACCTAAAGAAGTTACCTAGTTCCCCTCATTTTGTGCAAGACATTGCTTAAACTCAGATTTTTGGCCATGTTTTTCTAACGTATGTTTTGAATGACCTGGTACTTGGTCGCAAAGAGGAGACACTTGATCTTGTTCATTTCGTTCAAGATGTTGCTGAGACTCAGATGTTCGGACGTGTTCACCTGACGCAAGCTCTCCCAAAACGTGTGGTATTTAATCGCCTGGAGAATCAGACTCACGTTCTTGTACAAGCTCACCCAATGCAATATCTTACAAAGTAAATTCAGTGTGAGATAAAGAATTTGGATTGGCTGGGTAGATCTCGCTGCCACGAAGACCACTCATTGCATTGGCGGGAGTAGCTGCTCGGATTCATGCTTAGGCTAATAGTTGACTTGATTTGTAATGGTTCAGTTTTTTTAACAATTAGACTTTTCTGTGCTTTGTAATTTTTTTTCCATTTCTCTGCATTGTTTAATTTTTTGATGAATACGGTCTAATGCTGTAAATCAGAAGTGGTGTGACTAGGCAAATATCGCAATATTACGTCATTGTTCCGAGCAGCTTCCAGCGTGTTGGCAGAACTTGAATTACAGGATTGACCGTCTAGAATCAGCAACAACTTTCCTTGCGGCTTGTGGGAGATGAAATGTTAAGTAAGCCATTGGCAAAAAAAGGTCTGTAGGTATGCCGATTTCTTTTACATATAAACTTTGGGAAAAGGGGGAAGTCCTCTTTCCAACTCTGGTTTTTTATTCACACTTTTTATAATGACAACAGGTGGGAAAAATTGCCGATAGCATTGGAAGTAGCAAAAACAGTAATTGTTTCTCGCTTTTCACCAGAATTAAGTGATTTCACTGGTTTTGCACCTTTCTTGGCCAGTATTTGCCAGGTTTATTATTGAGCTGAACATCGGTTTCATCCATATTATATATTCTGTTTTGTTTATCCAGACCATTTTCTGTTAAGACAATTGTGAGCATAGCAAAAACTTGGTAACTTCTTCTCTGTCGAGACCCTTCGCTCTTTCAAGTGATAAACCCTCAGCTTGTCTTAAAGTTATCGCAGGATTTCTTTCAAGAAAGCTTTTTATCCATTGCGGTCCAGACGTTTGGGTCTCGTTGTTAAAACTGTCCTTCGACTGAAACTTTTAAGCAAACCGGTAAGCTAATTGTAGAATTGCTGTTCATCCTGGAGGAAACTTTGCTTCCCGTAGCTTTAATATGTGAGCCACAAGTCGTTTTTAATTTTCAAAGCCTAGGATAGGATATTTTCATTGAGTTATCATCTATAGCTTATTATTTTTGTAGCGTCTTCTAAAGATTAGAGGGGTATACCGTACATTCGAGAAAAATCGTTGAAGCCTTTTTTTTATTAACTTTTCGAAAACTAGTGATAAATTAATTTCAGTCCAGCTGATGCGACGCTGCACCCCGCCTGGTTTTTGCTCAAATTTGCGATGCATTTCATCTATCTGCAACATATGTAATAACGTTAAAGAAATCTTGTAAAGACAACAATCCCCTTAGGGCCACTATCTGCAAAAATAAATGGGGCGACTATCCTTTTCGATAAATATAGTTGCCTTTTATATTTGAAAAATGAATAAAACCTATTTTAACAATAAATTATTATAGACCGTGTACCCTAAACTCTATAGGTTTGTGACAATGCGAAGCAAGAAGACTGAACAGTCGTTAAGGTAATATACACCGAAAAATAAAGCGGTCAGTTGGCTAAATAGATCGGGTGAAACGTCGCGACTAATATATCCATTCTTTGTCGACATCGTCCCGGCGACCAATTTAGATGTAATTATTTCCGATTAGTTGTTTTTGAAAGGCGCAGTGATAGTTTCCGTGCATCTCCCATAGATCAATATTTTCATGTTGCTTAACACATTCATTATTTCTTAGATTAAAGCCATTCAAGTACAGTTGAATGCTATGACGTAACCTATACGCTATTTGCATGTATCTACGAAAGTAGCGTATGTATGAGTTGAGTAACTATGAAGAATGCGAGGATAGGTTGACATTTTTTATAATCCATATAATTGATAGTTCAGTAACGTTAAATCTGAAATGTACGCAACATGCTTCATATAATATTTTGTTGTTTGGCAGTTGTGTAAAGGCGACAATTTCGTCCCAAATGTTTAATTAAATTTAATATCGAGCTAAAATTTTCGTTGCATAATTGTAGTGTTACTTCTTCAATTTATGTAATCATCGACAAACAATTGTAAAAAATTACCTTAAAAGATTCAATTTTTGTCTATTATTCGTGGATAACTTAGTTCATTTCCATATAAATTGTAATTAACCATTCAGCAGTGATTCATTTTAAACATTTTTCACTCATTTTGGATTAATCATTTATATCTAAATTGTTTTTTAGGTCTCTTGGAATTTCCAGATGGAATACGTTTTCTAATATTTTATTGCAACGTGTTACGTAACACTGGTGTAAAATAGAATTCATAAAGAGAAGAATATAAATCATTCATACAATTTACAAAGGGATCAGTTGAATCAAAATTAGATTTGGACAAAATTAAAGTAAATTTCCTAATTTTCATCAGTTAATTTTCTATTAGTTTTGAGGGTGCATGCGAAGTCAAATACTACCTTTAGAGAATATATAATATATACTACGATAAACTTTATTTCTTTATAAGCATACCTTTGCAATATCAACAAAGAACGACGCGAATATGCCATTAGTGAATAGATTATGCATATTTGTCTTGAGAAGTATCGGATACGAGACATAAACTTCGATGTTAAAGATCGCAGAATATGACTCTCTACTTAATAATGATCATCTGTATACTTCCAACTGAAGGTTGAGGAAAAATTCTAAAACAGTGATAAAGATATTTAAATGAATACTAATATTATGTCCCTTATATAGAAACAACTTTATAACTTTAGAATTCTCTCTGCGAATAACTAGAACAATAAAAACCGACCTTCTTTCATATTTCTCATACAGAAATCAGCTGAATTATCCATTTAGTAGTAAATGGTTAATTCAGCTGATTGCTATATAATAAATTTACTAGCAACATCTCGAAACATCAAAATAAAATGATTATATTTATGACTAATAATCCGAAAACTAGAAATTATATAAATTACGCATAAACATTAGGAAAATATGCTGCCAATCCTGAAGCTATGAAACTGAACCAATTTGATGCAAATTTTACTTGATTAGTCAGCTTCTGGAATTAATTTGGGGATTGATATATGAAAGCATATACTGACTAAGTAAAATAAAATGCTACTTAATTCTACTAAAGTCTATTAAAATCTACCAGGAATAGATTTCTTCGATTACCAATTAATTCTTTAAAAATGATTCATTAGAGGCAAAAAGTGCATATAATATTTCATTTTTATAATTTTTTTTCTATTTTAAATGGAGATATCAGTAAAATTTTAGACCTTTTAATTCCAGTACGATATGAATCTCAGTTTTTAATATATTTTTTAGAAATCCAAAAAGAAATGAAATAAAGCAAAAAAAATTAATTTTTTTTAACAAAAACTGTATTACGCCAAAAGTAACTAATCATAACCAATTCTCATACCTAAATGTTGTTTGTCTTTTAATAATTTTTTTTATATCCCTAATTATGAATTTTATTAAATCCCAGCATGAAAAATATCTCGTCCGTAAACGATTCAAAAGTCGTCTATAACTCTCCCAATTTCATTAACGCCCAGTTTCCTTCATGTCTTCCCTTTTCTACTTTTTCATGATATATGAAATTGTGGTATTTTAAAAAAAAATTATTATTACGTGTACATATATTGTTTCAGAGTTCCGTTGCAAAATGAGGTACCTTTATAAATTCGTCATGTCTGTCCGTTCGCTTGCTAGTTCGTTGCCACAGTCTAATTGTAGTTTTAGACTAATATGTACGAAATTTTTAAATGAAATACTTAATATGGAGATTTAAATTTATATGTAAAAAAACGTCAAAAAAATTACTTAACATATCTTCTCCTATAGGTGAGAAAACTAATTTTTCCAAATATATTCCATTAATAGAGTAAGTATTAGAATTCTATAGACAACATTTAGAAAATAATATGACTCAGCTTATTTCAAATAGAAAAATTCACGCTTTTTGATATGCACATCAATTATTTTCAAGTACTTTCATAAAGTATTCAGGAATAATCTGAATTTCATTTCGTCTTTACTTACGTACTTATTGCCACTAGTATACCATCTGACGCGAATTCCCTATTCGATTATCATTTACTATGCTGTTTGTACTGTACGGTACAAGTATTATATTTACAATAATAGTGTAATCGTCTGACTCTGAAATAATATTGTTTATATGTAATATTGCTTGCACCTGAAAGATGTAACGATAAATTGACAATTTTTTCTATTATCATCAAACCCTGGCAGAACGAAATAACAATACACATCCCTATTCAAATTTTACTTATCGCTCACGGTCACAAAAAGCGAGAAGAGAAGAAAGATATTAAGTGTTATATTCTGTGTCTTTTCCAAACAATTTATCACGCCAATGTCGTTCATAAAAGCTGCATTTACATTGGTAGTTAATTCAAAATATCGACGAATACGTAAATATTCGTATATTTGGTTCTGCACGATATTTTTGAAGTTATTTTAGACATTCTGTCGCCATCAATATTAATGATATTATAAAAAATAAGTACTAAAAATGTTAAAAGTTTAAGACTCGTCAAAATGTTTATACCTAACAATTTTAATAATAGGTCTTTTGTTAAAGTTTCGTGTATAAGTATACACGAAACTTTTTTACCACTTTTCAAGAAGCATAATTTCTTAGAATAGAATGATAAAAAATGATCACATTATTAGTTTTAATTTACTTTTATTTACTTTACTTTTCCCCCTTAAACACTGTATTCAATGCTAAACATTAAGTTCGTATGTAATTTATAAATATTTCGCATATTGTAATTTAGATGTAAATTAGAAGAAACAATAAAAAATATATTGAATCGTTAGTTAATAACAGCTTTTCTTCAAAATATATTATTACCAGTAAATAATACAGAAGACGAAACTAGAGAATTATATCACTTCAAGTCTTTTGGATACTACACAAATGAATAATTTTATAAAATATTCCCGTGTTAGCAGGATTCATTATTTAGCAGTTGCTAAATATACTTTGTTGTGGAATTCGTCCAGAAGGCCTAAATTGGCGGAAGTCATAAAAGACTATCTTGGACATCAGTTAATTTATCCTTGTCCTACAAGATGGAACTCCCTTTATGACTTTCTAGTGTTCAGATATATGATTAAAATAATGCAATGGATATAAGTCAATTAAATTATTTTATTTAATTAGACCTGATAGGTCTATTTACTTTCAAGCGTGCAAGTTAAAGACGTTCTCGAATTAGAGCACTTACCTTATCAAGGACTAAGTAATTTGTATTTTGTATTTCAAATAAAAGTGATGAACATGCTATATTTTGTATTTTATATTTAAAATACACGACATGGAAATATTTTGTATTTTAAGTACGCGCGAGAAAGTATTTTGTAATTTGTATTTTCCGTTGCTAAATGCAAAATTGTTTTTTCTGCGTATTTCTTCAATTGATTTTGAATATATGTATTAAATTACCACTTCTTTCATTTACATATTTTTCCCGCATCTGCATTTCTTACGAAGCACAAATAGAAAAATTCATGGACTAGAACATGTTTTGCCTGTTGGACCAAATTGTTTTTACTTTTAATTATAAAAATCAACAAAGAAAAATAACCTAAGCAAAGTTTAGCTCAAGCGTTATGCCGAATGTCGACCATTTAATTTAACGCAAAACATAAAAGGGTTGCTTTTTCTACCCTAATACTCCCTTCGCTATTTCCCGTTCGTTTAACTCGTGGCGCTTAAAGACAATTTTTTACGAATAAACGGAAATGCAATTATTACAAATTGTTGTTTTTCTACGAGGCAAAGTAAATATGCGGCATAAGCTTTTAGTGTCTGAGGGAAGTGAGTAATACGAGCCATGTTTCGGGTCTGTTTTGTTGTTAGCACAAAAGTAAAATATAATTATGATGTTGTCCATTTTTGTAAATGAAAGCCGCTATAATAAATGAGGACCACAAAAAAAGAATTAATTTTTCCTAATTCGTTGCGTCTTCCCAGTTACCTTTTATGCGTTAGAGCGAAAATGCTTTGGTAAATATAATTGGAATTTAAGTTATTTCATTAGAAACTTACGATAAGTTTAAAAATTGAGCTTCAGTTTAGCTTGTTTGTATTTGATATATACGGTAATATGCGGCATTTTAATGTAGCATCACTTGTCGATCATCCATTGTCTCAGATTATAAAATAAAAACAGCTCGCGCGTTCAAACATTAAATTCGCTGAATGTTGACTTGATTCGATTGATATGCAGTTGGTTATTCTGTGTAGGGTAGCTTTCCATTCTATGCGAATCGTGTTCCATATTATTTGTAAAATATCCTAATTCTAGTTAGGTTAGGTTCTAGTTAGGTTCTCCTTTATCGTAAGCATATTTTATTATTTGAAGCTATTTATCATACATTATTTTATAAAAATATATTTTGCTGGACGGAATTATATCATGTAATTTGAAATAACTCGCCTGATTGAAAATAACAAAATAAAATAGAAAATTTCTGGCGCTGATAGAATATTGAGCAGAATATATATAGAATTTGCAAGACCCCGGGTAGACTGAGGTATTTGGGGGCAGACTGAGGTTTCCGTTATGTTCGTTTATCATAACGCAATTATTAGGGTTTCTCGTACTGTTGTACAATGTATACCATTTTATACATTAAAATGTTTATACATCAAAACTTTTCAAGTCGATACTTCTACGGAGATATTAATTATTGATGTGAAACATTTATAGGCGCAGGTATAAACCGGGTCGTTGGCGTGGCGACGCTTGCCGTGGCGACAGGTCGCCACGCTATACTAAGGTGTATATATAGTCTATATGTAGTAGAGTGAACGGTGTGGCGACGTGTCGCCATGCGCAACCGACTACGCGACCCCCTCCTCACTCAGTTCGACGCTGTTGTTTACTACGGTACACATAACCTGTGCTTTATTATTTTTGTATTAATTGTAAAGAAATTTTTATTAAATAAAGTCACCATTTTCTATAAGAAATTCGTAATACTTTATTTTTTCATTATGCTGTATTTAGTTCCTGTAATAATCTTGTCTTTTATGCATATTACTTGTACGAACACGATGTTTTACATCTGCCAGGCGTCCTGTGACGGCTCACTGTTTCTTTTTATAGTAAAACGCTATAAACGTTTTTTTAAAGAGTCTCACCTCACAAGTTGCCGTGAATCATTTTTTTTTCATGTCCATCGCGTGAGATTTAATTGAAATGATTTTTTATATTGGAATTTGAGATCTCACTCCACATGTTTAATTTTAAGCCCCATTTTGTGAAATATTAGACTTTAGAGTTCCGTATTGAATCTTCACTCCTCTAATGTTTCAACCTTAAAGGAATGAAGATTCAATACTCTAAAAATTAACTAATGCAAATTACGTTAATTATATATTGCTAACTCAGCAACATATTGCTTTTGTTGAAAATAAAAATATGTGTAAATAAAAAATAATGACATTTATCCATTGCGAGGTTGTATTTGAAATCAGTCCTACGACATTGTTATGTTCTCACTATGAAATTGTATAAAGTGAAAAGAAAAGTAGAAAGTGGTCAAAAATATTTTGTTCAAATTATGTTACGTGCGGTGCAGCAATAGATTTTAAAGCTGAGTGGGGCTACCAAAGTTACGATTCTCGAATTTTCGAAGGTTGCGTGAAGATTTAACAAAGACACAATTTTTCTCGCCCGAACAATATAACAACTAAATAAAAGAAGCAAATTAATGAACTATCCAGTTGAATATACAGAAAGAAACATTATGGTTAAATGCAGAATTTTAAAAAAAGTTTCGTCTATAAAAAATGGCTGCGCAAATAAATTCGTAAGTTTTCTCCCTGGACTGCTTCGTGACGTCTTAACATCTAATCTGCAAGGTGCAGCGAAGGCGCGGTGTCCTTTGTTACGTGGTCCTAGTAACCGTGATCCTGATACCTTTTATTCCAAATTCATAATGTAATCTTCGTGGGCGTTTGACTTGACTCTCACTCACTCTTGCAAAATTGTAATAGTCGAGTTTCTATCGATATTTTTCAGGGTTGTGTAGACAAATTTTTAAAAATGAATGTAGGGTTATAATTTTTTTGTGCATTTGACCGCATTCGGTCCGTCTATATGGCACAGCATTATAATTCTTTGAATTTAATTCCAATGATAACGCAATATTGCAGAAATACCTATGTTAAATACGCCATTACATAAAATACAAGATAATTAATTTTATTTACGAAGACTTCGCTCCTGGATGAAACTTGAGGATAAAAAAAATTGTTTTTGAAGATATTATCAAGAAAGAAGTCCCAGAAAAAAAAACAAAATGCGGTGGAAAATATTTGATTAATTCCGCCGGAATGTTGTAGCTCGTAAAATGAGAAACTATATTGATGAATTCGTATTAATAAATTAGCGAGTTAGAGGTTATCAAATATTTGTCTTACAGCTGTGAAATTGATATTAGACAATGTAATCACATTTTGGAAAATGACATTAATATACCGGTGCAAAACCGTCGTGCTATGTGTTCTACTCATTCGTGACAAGTTTATTTTCACTTTCAACAGGTATTTTAAAGCGCGATCTGTAATAGACAAGGTAAGATTAAACTATCTGAAAATCGAGGAACAGTACAATAAGCGTATTAATAACATTTTATTACCCTGTAATGGTTCTATATACCTTAAATAAATAAGACAAATCTGACTTTAGAACTTTTGGCCTTCAAGAAGAACCAGATTAAAATTATGATTAAATTTTTATATGAAATAAAAGATACTTTTAAAACCTACATTTGAAGAGACACGGAAGATTTATTAGGCATGGGTATATGCACGCACGTATGAATTATATTAACAAAACGCTTTTCCTACAGTAAAATCTACCTCTATACATTTGGTCACCTGCAGGTTACTACACGTATGTTATTTTTTTTAAACGAGAAGAGTAGAACCTTTTTAGCAGCCCACATTTTAGAGGGGTAAATTAAATAATACTTTTATTTTTGAAATTTCATGAGTTATCAAATCAAAAATAAAGTTCATAATGATTTCAATTTTTTTGTTGTTGTCTAAATGGGATACCGTAAAGGTGTACATAAACTTATTTATAAATTTAGAAACAACACGCTGTAATTTGCTACACAGCGTATGATTTCGGATTATGAGATTTACGTTACGTCCTTATAAGTGTACTAAGTTAGATTTTGCATACAATTCGATTTCTATTAGTAATGTGATTCATTCAGTATTGTCGCAAACCAATAAGTTGGATTTTGATAAAGCTTAGATTATTTAATTGCCTGAGCTATAAAATGAACGACTAACAAAAAAATATACACAGCATAAGACTCACAATTTCGAGTTAAAATGCTATGTAGCTAAAAATATTTTGTGCCCTTCGTTTTATATATTGATATTTATAGTAAACCATAACGCGTAAAGCTTTACGATGTATTACGGTAATGGATATATTTAGTTGAACGGTATAAAGTAATGAGTAACTGGTAAAATATTGTCGAAACTCTTTTCTGATTTTAACAATTACATTTTCAAATATGGTTCATAGTTTTAAGGTTCAAAATTGCCAATATGCCCTCTGTAAAGCATTAAAGCGTCTACATACATATTAACAATAGTTCATTATTAATTAAACAGAGTGAGTTTTATTAATTTCTTTTTTTTATTAACATTATCTCGGCTCAGTGCATGGTCTAAAGCGAAGATCAAGTTAAACTTTTCTTCTTTTCAAATTATTGAAGCGATATACTCCAGTTTTAGCATTTTAATACTAAACATTCTTCACTCTTTATAAAGACAGTCAAAGTGACAGTCATCTAGAAAGTAAACAATTTATTCCATCCGTCGCATATCAGCCTTATTTTTATTTAATTTGAGTATTTAATTTAAAATAAATAAACTCTTGCAAATATTTTTTCGCAGTCCTTTATTCCATCAAATTAAGTTTAGTAGATATTCATAAATGTGTTGGTTTCTATGCACAAATCGGAAAGAACTTAAGAAATAGTACCCCATCCTTTCAGGTTCATTTTATGTTTTTATTAAACTAAAAGGCGAGAACTTCACAGGTTAGATAACAATAATAGAGCTTTTGTTTTTCATTTATGATTTATAATCATAATTTAAATATGAAACACATCAAATATATTACTAGCAGACGCTGAATATTTCTTATACTATAAGTGAACGAATGAAAATTCTTTAGTTAAAAGCTTTTATAATTGTCACTAAAGCGCTAATTGAACAAAATATTTTAATTTTACCACACAAGTTAAAAAAGAAATATTATATTGCAAAAATATTATTAATCGTCCAAGTAACCGTAATTTTGTGTAAAGGCAAGAAATTTTGACTTCCGTAAACATTTCCCAGAAAAAGCTAGACTCTCGTCGCTCATGGCTCTCCTAATGATGTCGTTCGCAGAAATGAAAGAACTGACGATGACCATGGGATGCTGTAATAATGAGTATTTATTGGCGGAAAAGGGAAGCTTATTTTTTAATGGAAAACATTAATTAGCGCATAACTCATTTATTTCAAGCGTGTTAAAGAAACGTAACTAGAGTTGATTTATTTTATCAGCTGCGTCAATTATCGTCAAACAGTTAACATTTAAAAATGTTTATTGTACTTGTTTTCCTACATAAATCCTAAATTTCATGAATTATAATTTGGAAGATTGAATTAATTCGAGCGAAGTCATCTATCAAAAGAATTAAATTATAAATGTAAATAATAGTTATACTGGAATTAAAAAACACAGTCGATATTTTTCTAGAATTGCAGACGTATTTATTTACTGATTTGTTGATTGCCTACTTTATTTATTTAACTTTACCGAGACTCGGAAAATTAAGTACGTTGATGGTGAAACTGTTACTTCGGGAGTAATCTCTCACAGCAAAACTCAATTCGGTGGATAGAAAATGTAAATATATTGAAATTCTATAAATAATTTACATAGTTAAGTTTAGGACTAATAAAAAAATGATGCAATAGTTTGAAAGAAAGGTTAAATGAAATTTAAAGAAAAGTTAAGCGTTCTATTTATAATAGATAAAAGAATCCAGAAAATGTAATCATCAATAATATACCAATTTTTTTTATACTTTACATTGTAAAACATAAATATTCTGTGTGAATTAATATTTTGTGGTTGAGAATCTTAACGATTTTCATTTATTCATCTTAATATATGAAATATTAAATGTCTGGTTGTAAAATATGTTGCATATAAAAAATAAACGAAAAACAAAACTTTTATACCTTCCAGTTTACCTATAATTTTAAATTGCAGTTTTATTATTTTCGATTCAACTGAGAAACGAACCTGAAGTAAGGTCTAGAAATTTCTTAGGTCTTTTGTGATTTGCGCATTGCCAACTACATATTTGTAAATAGGCACTAAATTTGTTATTATAATAGAAAAACCAAAATAAGTTAAAATAACGATTGTATGCAACGGATTGAACAAAATGTTTATGTGATTTTCCAGATGAATGTCACTTTGAATATCTTCTTAATGAAAAAGGAACGTTTAATAATAGAAGTGTTGTCACTAGAGTATATGATCTCTAAATAAAAAAAAGTAAATTTGGTCTTATCATTAGACGATTCATTCAGCTGAGATGATGCTGTTAAAAACGTTTAACAAAACTTTCTCTATTTAGTTGAATCCTCTACTTCCTCCAATAGTCAAAGGACATATTGGAGGTTTTGTACCGTAAAACTACCAAAAATATTTGAAATTAGAATGGTTGTTGTCGATAATTAGTCATTCGCCAATTATTAATTATACTGTTCAATACATCCAATATGATAAAGAGCCGTAAAGCTTTTCGCGTGATGACCTATTAAAATTTTTAATACATACGTACTTCGAAAGTACAGTGTATAAAGTATATACAATATAAAATATTACGGGAACATTCCAACAACAGACAATTTTTGAATTCAGAATCGTTATTCCTTTGAATTGTTACTACTTGATATATGATTATTAAAAAAATTCTATAATTTAATTTGTCCCTCTAAAATTTATCCCTAATCTGAAAGTAATAAATATATTTTTTTGTTATATACGGATTGACATGCTTTTCAAATTTCTATATAAAATGGATTTCTATGAACATTTTCATCAACACTTGCATGAATAATTTTGTTTTAATAATTTATGTAAATATTTTTGTGCCTTAACTACCAATTATACGGAGTCAACATGTTTTATCATTGTGCCAAAATCCGTAAAAAAAATTGTATAGGCACATCTGTAGGCTTTCGTCTGTATTTTTTCTTTTTGAAGTACGGAATCCTAAAGTTGTGAAAACCAAAGTAACATTTTGTATTTTTTGGAAATTGTTTTTTTTAAATATTGAAGGTGAATAGGGAAGGTAGGTTCATGTCTGAGGTAAATGCTTAGGTTTTTAAAATTAGCATAATTTACCAAGAAAAACCCATTTAATTGGCTTTTACATATTTTTGTCATATATTTTGTACTAAAATATTTTTAAGATATACTTATAACATCACGTAAAAATCTATTAATTACAAATTTAATTCAGATCGAAAATACGAAATAATCTGGAAATAGAACAAACCTCGTAGATAATAGATTTTATTTAAATATTTTTTCCTTTACGCCACAGAACGACACAAGTTGCGCATATTGCAGGAAAATCTTTGGAAGAAAAATGTTATCTAATATTTCGTATAACAGCACACATCTAGCAGAAGTATTTAAAAGTATATTATTGTAACTTCGAGCATGCAGGTGGTTTTCTCTTAAATCACCAAACATTTTCACATTTATTATTTAAGTTATTGCAAGCAAGGAGATTAATATTTTGTTTCTACAATAAAGAGATTACCGTAATACAGCAAACAATATTACCATATGTATTCTCATATTATAATTTGTGCAACGAATTTACTATTGAACTTACAGCAGTATCGAAATGGTATAAATATATTTGATTTAAAACGATGACTCAAATAACATTGTCTCGGGGGCTAAACGCCATCGGTAACGAATACGTACTGCTTTGTTGAATCGACTAAAAGATGAAGTGATCAGAGTCAGTTCTTAACTACACTAAGCATTTTTAAGATGCATGATGTCCGCAAGTCGAAGAAAAATAGTATTACAAATAGGCCAGCTTGATGATCATGATTTCCTTAGTTCACCGTGAATGTTGCCCGCTATTACTTCGTGCGACTCGGTACAAGAGCTACAGTCAATATGTACTATGGAGAATTACAAATAGCGATAGAAATTCGCAGTCAAACAACAAAAACAAGCCAATTTCTATTCCTGCTGTTATGCTGTAGAACAACGCGCTATATGAAGTCACAGAAGATGTAGGTAGAATCTTTTTATTTTTCAAGTTATTGGGAAAGGTAAGTCTCAGCTAAGAAAGGTAAGTCGGAAATTTAATGGTGATGCGGTGTGTGATTAACAAGAAAATCTAAGATAAATAAAATGCAAACATGGTCTCTTTTTGCCCGGGTAATGCTAGGACGGGCAAGTAGTTTTAAGTACAGTCAAAAGGAGTGTTTTTGAATAAACTAAACAAACATTTAAACCTATGATACGTCTCCCATGTACCTGCCTATATTTTATCAAAATAATATTTAAATATAACCTGTATTTACATTAGCTACATTGCTCACATATTTTATATCATAAGGCAAAATGCTTTTACACAAGCATAATTTTTTCACACCTCTTTTCCCTACTTTTAGATTAATATTCCAGTATTCGTTCAGAATATGGTGCGATTATTTGGGAAGTGGTTAATCGCTAAAATGAATTCAAATACGAATATTTGAAATATAGCTAATAGGCGGCGTTCACGAATGTGATAAAAATATTATGTAGCATTCTTGTAACGTTGTTTCATTCTTCTCAATTTACGTTATTTTATTCGTTAGCAAATACCAAACTATACACTTGTTCTGGTAAATACATTCTAAATAAAAATTAGAAATCCATCTGGTTTTGAAAGTGAACTAACTTAGTAAATAAGATTATTTATTTTTAGATTCAGAGAATATTTATGAATTCATTGATTTGTGTTCTTCTGGAATAATACCGGGCGGTGTATCATTAAAAGAAAAGAAGAAATTGAACACAATTTTTATTTAATCCACATGGCTTATTAAATTTGTAAAGCAACTCGGTTCCAATCGACGCTCGAGTACAATATATGACGATATTAATCTGTATAGGTTTTGTAACTTATACCGTTCTTTAGATACGATATTTCAGCGTTAACGCAACGATCAAGCAGAGCACGGAAACCGGGCACCGCGCCGGCAGCATCACCACAACAACGCGGCTAACATCTTATTTGGCTATGAATATTGACCGATAAGGTATTTTTTGGATTTCACAAAAAGAAAAAATGTTATACTGGATTTCCTTTTATTTATTTTCAGGGTACTTCTGTTTAGAATTATGAAATATTTTACTGTAATTCCGATTCAGTAAATGTTCAACATTTTCTGAAGTAATAAATATTTTGTAATGAAAAATAAATTATTTCTCAGGAGTAAATGTCAAAATATAAATTGTTATGGATTACATGCATCTTATATTAACGCGATGAATTCCAAAAAAAATGTTATAATAAATTTTTTTTAGTTAAATGTTATAATACAATTCTTTTTCTAATACGATATAGTTCTAAAATAAAGTTTTAAAAAAGTGCAATATTAAAAAAAATACGATATTAAAATTAGATTAGAATACAATTCGCCTTGATCACAACTAAATACATTACATAGTCTGTCTATCCCTTACACGTCACGTATACGTACTCATATTTAGTGCAAAATATTCCTGAATTAAAGTCTCTTTAGGCGTGTTTAGTATAAACAGTGGGCATTAGAAAAATACCTATTCTGTAGAGTGTACTCAGTGTCTACCTAATTCCTAATAATATTTCATAACATAAATAAAAAAATTAAAGAAACAATATTAAAATTGTCTTGATTTTTTAAAATGAAAAAATAAAGTAAATCTTCTCCTTGTCTATTAATCATATAGTAAAATATTTTACATTATGTCGTAATTATCGTTAATTAATAAGCGTCGACACTCATTGGTTCGGTTTTATGTTTGCTTAATTTGTTAACGCTTCTACGGAGCGAACAATTTTCTGATACGGAAATGTTTATAAAGTTCAAAATTCAATCAATAAGTTTACAGATTGCTTATAGCCGACATTTATAAAGGCAAAATGTGCTCGAGGCGATGAAATAAACTATGAATTTCCTCCAAGTCAAGGCTTCAAAATATTGTGCTAAAATATGAAATGTTCATATTATTAGAGTCTCCAGTTTCTTGATTTTTTTCCCCTCATTTGAAGCAAACAAAGTGGAATAGAAAATATTTTATTAATCACTCTAGCCGTTTCCACGTGTTTTCAATTCTTAAAATTGCTTGTATTTAAAATAATAAATATTAGCGGTTTGACGTCTATTAATACTCTCACATTAAATTGAATATTAATATTGATCTTCTATTTTTATATAAGTCTTATTAAATAAAAATGTGATTAGATGAAATTAGCGTTAGAAAATATTATGAATGAAAACTATTTAAATCGAGTAGCAAAAAATTAGAGGCGATAAATGAGAGTTACATATTTCGTGAATTCCTCGTTAAATTTTGAGAATTTATAAAAATAATTCTATGTAAATGTATGTATAGGTACGTACCGTATAAGCCGTGTATTTTTTAAATATAAAGTACATATTCCAAAAATTAAAAAAGAAACTATTCTAAAACATACCCTAGAATTATACAAAAAAATTGATTTTTGTGTTACAAATAATTATTAATTGTACTAAGATTTCTTCTTGTATACAGTACCAAGTAAGCAGTATTATAAAGGTTATTTTAGGTATATATCATGGAATAATACCTCAAAGTTCTACAAAATTAAATTCGTAGTTTTATCAAGCCTGTGAAAAAGTTTTAAAAAAATTGTAAAGTTAATTAAATTTTTTTAATATTTTTGTTAATAATTTCTTAGTTATATACGTAATAAAATTTTTATATCTTTTAAATCATTTTAATTATTCAACAGTTTTAAATCACACTTAACATTTTTGTTACCAATATTTATAGTTAAACGGTGAGGGGTTGTGGAATAAAATTCTAGGAAAACTATCTTTATATCAATATTAATTGAAATGGACAAAGCGTACAAGCTCCATGAGAGGTAAATTCGTATATCTTATTTGGTTGTCGCTTTTAATTTAACGAATATAGCAAATGTATTCAATTAGCAAGAAGCAGTACACTCTAGGCACCATAAGACAAGAAATAGGAACTCACTGAAGATCATTGTAAGTTTTGATTTACTTTTTTAATTGGATTCAAGAATTAAGAAATTTCTTAATTTACCAGAAAGTCGTTCGCATCTATTTTGTTGGTTTTTATAGAACTGTTGAAAAGGACAGATTAATATTATATTTATTTTTATGTCATGTCACAAAGAAATATCGTGTTGTAAAGTTTAGCATTAATATTAATTCAACGTTTGTAACGGAAGCTAAAAATATGAAAGAATGTGTTTTCATTAAACACTTTAATATTGCTATAAAAGAGGTTATTATTATCAATACGTTATATTGTTTCTAACATGCAGTTCATTTCGTTTGCTTGTAGCAGAGTTGTATATCATGTACGAAGGGGAATTGAATTATTTGGAATAAAACGTTGTTAAATCAGATTAGTTTCAACGCGTGGAAAATAGTTGAAAGATGTTTATTCAAATCGAAAATTATATTTAAAATACTTTAGTTACTTTATACCTATATTTATTTTATTCAATGTATTATTGACCTGGTCGGTTCATATTTACCTAGATTGTACATTTTTTTCTATTACCTCTTCTTGCATACATTTAATACAGGTATACAAAAAAAAGAACCCGTTGAAAAGTAATAGTTAATAAGGTTTACTTGTAACTATTTATCTTGTAACAGTCGCTTGTAATATTGTATCGCTATCAATGGATTAAAATACAAAAGCAAATATTATGGTTGTTCCAACATAATTAATACTGTCGACACATTCATGACTTTTTTGGTTATGAGATGAAAATAACATTAACCAAATTTTTAGATTTGTTAACATGACACGGTAAAAAATAATGAAAGAGTTTATGGAAGGCAGCACATTAAATATAATATACTTAACCTTTTGTGGATCTCAAGGATATTATTGCAGCAAATTATTATAAATATTCACATCCCATGAGTTCAATCAAACTACGATTTAAATATAGCTTTTACTCGGAGATTGTTAAATATAAGTTTTTAAAATATTTTTAGTCACATAATTCAGAATTTTGGCCACATCTATAATAAAATACCATTCCGGTACAAGAAAATAAGCATTACGTAATACGTATTTAATATTATTATTTCAAAATTAATGTAGTCATATTAAAAAAAGGGTATTGAAAGGAAAGAAATATTATTTTCTCTATTAAACTGGATAGAGAATAGATACTTGTTGTCGTAAAGGGCAGTCATATGAGGAATAAACCTCGGAATGGAAATAGAAAGGTTGAAAATTATCACAGACAGAGACAGTTTTGACGTAAACTGCGGTGCAATATGGATACAAAGTTAATATTGTGGTAAAAATATTATTATTACTATTGAAGTTATAAAAAATAAATTTTATTTTAAAAATTTATTTTGTAATAAAATATCTACAATTAGTTACAATTTATTGAATATATTTGGCCTTCATTTTATAGAAATTCATTATTCACAATTAAATGAAACTACGTGATGTAGTATTATTTCTACTTTCTTTAAGTTCTTCACCACGACCTAGGTTTCGTTGTATTACAATATCTTCAGATGGGCGATTAGCAAAGATAGACTCAATCTTTGCTAATAGCCCATATGAAGACGTTGTAATACAACGAAAGGTCGTGGTAAAGAACTTAAAGAAAGTAGAAATAATACTACATCACATAGTTTCATTTAATTGTGAATTATAATTTATTTATTTAAGTTATTTAATGTATATAATTTCACTTTATTCCTATTTATATGAATATTTTTTTAACATAATTATAATAATATTAATATTTTTAACATGTAACTAACTTTGTAAAGTGTACCGTGTATTTGGATCTATAGTTCAAACAGTGTTATCTTGTAAACGATCGCACGATTTTTGCTCTCCGCATTATATCTAACGATTAGTCATACAAAAGAAATGCGTATAAAATAGTAACAACGTTCATGAATACGATACTCGTTTAACCTTTAACGAGATTTAAGTCACGAAATGTTCGAATTTTCTTAACCTGGATATTGCAAACGATTTTCTTAACCTGGGATATTATAAACATTTTTACTGGCAGACATGACGTCTTGTAAAACTTTTCAGTCCATTTTTCAAGTTAAAAATAAAAGTCTTTTTCTTTCTAAGTATTTTTATTAAGCTTTCCTTCTTTCAGCCTCAAAAAGTTATAGCTTTTATTATTCTTATTAGATTGCGCCGTTCTGGAACTCTTGAAGAAATTAAGAATAATTTTGCATTTTCGTACCGATTATTGCACGAAACGTTACTTTTTTCAGAAATTATTTTTTGGAATATTTACAGATTTCCATGGGTTTCGATCGATCATCGAGTTGGGTTTTTCATACATGTTAAAAAGGTTACGAATAACATAAGAAAATGAGTATTTTTTTAAAAACTACTTTTTAATTTTTTTGTGGTAGGATATAAAAAGTGGACCTCCTTTCATTTATTAATTCTTTTCCTCCTAGTATTGCCGCGTATCCTACTTTTCGTTCTGTAAATATTAAAAAGAAAATATCAACATGAGGGTAATACTAATCAATTGGAGTTATATTATAGCGAAAGAATTATTCACTAAATTAGTACATATTACAAAACAATAAATACAATTCCGATGTAGGCGAGCATAACGTAACTCGTATTTAGGCTCCATATCAATATTTAAACACATTAATATGAGCTTTGAAGTAATAATATGTCCTTAAATATATCGTTGACCCTTCTGAAACCAACTTAAGGTCACTAGAACCTTTCAAGACCTCAGCCAATAAGAAACCAACGGTTGCATTGCCGGTTGAAGTATTTAATCGTTATCGCGATTAGATATTCTGTGTCCATCATTAATCTTTGCTGACCAACATTCATCATATGGTGGAAATAAATATTGTCACTTTTGTCCCCTGGTTTTATAAATATTTCGCCTAATACGGAAAAAATGGATATTGAATTTTCCTTTCTCGCTACTGAATTCCAATGCGACCTTATTTAAAGTTATATTTACTCAAATACTTTCCTTCTGATTGCAATAAGAAAATATGAAGATAATACTAGACTTGACTTTCCTTTGGGTAATATACTTGAGTTTAAAAAATAAAATCAAAATTTCTTATTTGAATTCTACACATAATATTGTATTAACCGAAGTCAAATATAATTTGTGAAGTGTATGTTTATAAATACGTTGAATGATCTACTGTACTAGTACCGTCCAACGTATTAGAGTCATGAAATCTAACACGCTTTTCAAGACTCTAATAATTATTTAAAGAAAATTCCGGGCAGTAGCAGTGAGGCCACACCTGTATACAATTTATCGTAAATTTTTGACTCTCATGAAAATTCATCGACACAAACATGCATAATAAATGGTAGCACTGCATATCGCTAGTAGGTGCAAATGGCTTGCTGTTTGGGAGCAATAAAAATTCCTTGTAAATATTTTTAGAATACAACAACATATATGGGAAGATTATAGATTTAAATGATGTAAAATATACAAAATATACTAATAATAACAACACAAAATAAGTTAAAATCGCCTTTTATTTTTAATCATGTCTTAAATTTGATTGACATAAACATTTTTTCTTTCAAAGATAAAATTAAATGAAATAGTCATATGATTATACCATAATAACGAAATAATTTTTTACATTTTTCTTCTATCTCCAATTAAATTCCACGTGCATATACAGAATAAAAATTCAGCCGTTTTTAAATATACGGGATCCCTCAAAATAAAATTCTAAATCACTTTAAATACTATTTTCAGTGTTTCGGCAATGAACATAGTTATGTATTATATTAAAGTGTATTTTATTATATTAGATTTATCGCACCCATTTGACCTCGCGTAAAAAGGGGGGAAAATGCTGGTATAATTTAAAAAACAATTTTCTTGCAAAAATATTGAATCTAATCGATTTATTATATGCATGCTACACATATAGTAAATATATGCACATACGAAATCAAAAGTTCTATATTCATCTTTATGGTGCAGACTATAGTATGAAAATTATCACAAACTTGATCAATGAGAATCAATCACAAAGATCGATAGTAGAGTATAACTTGCACTTGAGCTTCATATCGATATCCAAATACATATCAATATAAAATTTGGCAAAATTAAATTCACCAAAATCGATTACATAAAAATAAGGGCACAAGACAGGAGAGCTTGATATCACATAAAGAACAAAGTAGTAAACAACAAACAACATCATATTCGTTTTCAGTTAGTATGTGAATTTCGAGTTTCTATGTTTTACGTTCAGAAAATAAAAATTTTTGATAGGCCGACGAATGAACAAACGACACGTTATCGTACCAATAGGTACGAAATCTTAAATTGTCTATATATAATATCGTCTATATTTAATTGAAACATCTTACGGCAAGCCTTAGCATAATACAATATACGCCACGTGAGGTTGGTTAACATCCAAGCACGTAGCATGAATAATGTGACCATATGTCCTGCATTAAGTAGAATAGTTCACTCAAAACTTAAAAGCGGGTTTATCCTGCGCTAACTCATTATAAAGTGCACGCGCGTAGGCAAACTTTTGTTTTGTGAAAGCGGGATAATTTCACATGGGTTAAAAGCGAAACTATCCAGCTCAAAGCAAAACGTATGGTCAAAAGCGAAACGTACGATCACATAGCTTACAAGCAAGACTGTCCTATGAAACTATTTAAAGGCTCGCTTCCTGCTACACTTTGTTTTGTCAAACGGGATATTTTCACATAAGAGAAAATATCTAACTTTGACAAGACTAAAGCGTAACAGCGAGCAAGCCTTTTCGCCCGCATTGCGATTGTGGGTCCGCGCAGTGCGTGCATTGTTTCTATCGGCACATCACGCAACTACCTATATTATAGAATATAGGTAGTTGCGTGATGTGCCGAGGTCGAGAAAGACGGGGTACTTGATTTTCGACCCATAGCTTATGATGTGTGACTAACTGATAAGTATTTGGCTTGTCATTGCGCTATCGCGGTGAGACATATTTTTGCACTTTTGATATTAATTTGCAAATCAAGTATCCCTTTGGAAAACAAAAATTCGTTCCCACAAAAGTCACGTGTATACACACTTTAGTGATGCACATGGTGATGCTAGCCACACTGAGAAAGATTTACGTTTAGGAAAATACAGGTTATCCGATCATGCTGCCTCAGTAATAATTTAAGGGCGCCCCACTTTGTCGACAAAAATATGTGGTCACTTTAAGCACGCCCGTCACGTACCGTGGCATACACGGCACGGATGCTAGTTTTGATATCTACCAACAGACGGCCGACAGCTACTCACAAATACCGCCAAGCAAATTATGGAGTGCATACGCGTAGGTAATTCTCAATATTTTTCGTAATTTTTCCATAGAATAATTTAAAATTTTTTCTATTTTTTTCGTAACGTTCACACAAATTATAGCTCTACCTGCGTTCACTTAAATCGTAAAGAAGTGTAGAGTGTCTAATTCTTTTTATTGTAGAGTGTCTAATTCTTTTTATATCTAGGTATGAAATTGGCTCATTCGGTTTAATCACGCAGATGCCGACAGACTGCCACAGACAATCAGAGACACTCGCCTACACATGCAAAACATTTTTGCCGAGAATGCTGGTCGCTGTCGGTCCGTGTCTGTGCGCACGTCCTACATTCATGTACGTTAATTATGACGACGCCCACAGATAATATTTGTAGCAACATTTAACCTCTGGTCTGTTACGTGTCTGCTATGTACGGTTTCTGCAGGTAGGTAGGATAAACGAAGCTTAAACTGGCGAGAGCAACACGGCCGAGTGTCCCATCATAATTCAGTGGTCGAGCGTCCTTCTTCCTGTGCGTTTTTCTTTTCTTTTTATGTCATGTTCCAGGCCGATCGTATAATACGGCAGATCATTGTATTTGACTGCGCATGTAGTTAAATCCCTGTTTCATGCAGTTCTTACCTAAAGCTTTGCTACTTTAAGCTAAAGCGAAATAAAAACATGCCACGTCGATTCAACCACATTTGACAATTCGTCTGGTGAAGCTCTCAGCTACCTCGTGACTTGTTTAGGCATATCTAAAATTACTATGTAATTACGCTTCTACAGAAGCAGATAATAAAATGTTTACATTCACATTGTCAAGTCAACAGCAAAAACAACGAGTTTGTATGTTTAGAAGTAGATAAAATTAATATTGCCATGAAGAACAAAAACAAAAAAGTGCCTTTCAAATCAGTTTTTAATAAAAACTAATGGAATTTTGTTCGAGTGGTTCATAATTGAACGTTACGTATGTAACATAACTCTAACGTGAGATATAACTGTAACGAATGTAATGTGACTGTAACGTATTTAGAATGGTCTGTAATATATTTTATAGATTATAAAGTAAAATAAAGAAGTGTAGTATGTCCAGTAAACGGATGTCTTTGTTTGACGAGAAAATATGACCTCGAAAATAAAGGTTGTGATCTTCCCATCTTTATAATACTAATTGACAATCTTTTAGACTTACTGAGAGAAGTTCGTAAAGCCTTTTGGCGCGATGGTCGCGATGAAGTGTTGTTTAACATAAAGGAAAAGCTTCATATTCCAGAAGGAATATAAAATTTATGTTTTATGTTGCATTGAGTCCTTACTTGTTACACGACAGATACTTTGTGACAGTCTGTCCAATTGTGTAAGACTCATCTTATCTCTCAGTAGTATTGAAAAGTTAAAATAACTATATTATTTGCATTACGGCTAAGATTATAAGCTTTAATATTTATAAATTAATAAGATGCTTAAATTACCTTAATTTATTTCTATGCCAGAAATATATGATTTTTTGCAAGTTTCTTTTCCAAATAATATTTCAATTCAAATATAAAAATGCTTATATGATAATGAAAATTCTATTTGCTGTCCCAACGAAAACTGAGTGTTTGTTACATATGTAATTATTTTTATATTAACTTCGGTTATAATATAATCATACAACAACATTTTTGCTAAATATTTTAAGTTAAACATTAATATTTAAAACAATTAATATGCAAAATGCTATTATATATTTTCGAAGATTGAAATGAAACGCTTATATTGTATCGTCAACTCTTCATTGCATTAGTTGGTGTAGTTTTAAAAATAGTAAATTATATTTTTAGGCCAACGAAGTTGGATCAGAACTGCATACCTATTTCTGCAGAGTAGCTAGCTTTATGGCTTTTTCTGTTTTTCATATTTTGTTAATGTACTTCTGGTACTAGAAGAGAAGAGGAGCATATTTATTCACATGGAACTGTTGTTTCATTGTTAATTTGTATTGACGACCGCTATTTTTACATTGTTAATACAATTAACAATGTAAAAATAGCGGTAAAGTTTATTGAACTTATGAATCCTGATTTTTTCTTAATTCAAGATCATGATATTTGAAATTTGTTTACGATTTCAAACACGTCCACTTTGTAAAAGTTTCATAATTTTTCCCGCTTAGAATTATTCGGCAATTTCGGTTTACTGCAGTTGAAAAGTGTGATAAATTAATGCAACATATCTATTAAGGAAACATACTCAATAGAGATATCTATTATATAGTCACAATTACTTGAAATCGGTGTTAGAATTTCGCAAGTCACTTTTAAAATAGCAGCAATTTAAATTATCTAAAATTTCCGTTAAACTCTTACTTAATAAAAAAATAAGCAATAAGTCATCTCCTGGATATATATTATGCTTATATATACAATATATTTATGGGTATGTATTTTGTTTTTTCACAAAAAGGTAGCCGATTGTTTTCTAAAGGGAGTTTAATTAAACTATATGTTTATTCGTGAACGCTGATATAAATGAAAAATATAACAAAATATAATAAATAAAATATATCGGCGAACATACTATACATCGCTATAATGTATTTTATATCGATATAATCCTCTATGTATCGGTAAAAAATCAGTATTATGGCGACAGCAGCTTTAAGTAGATACTTAGTTTTTGAATTAAGAATAGAATGGCACAACGTTTTTTTAAATGCCCACTTGAAAATGTGTCATACAACAAAACCTAGATCGTGGTAAAGAATTTAAATAAAGTATAAATAATACCATATCATTTAGTTTCATTTAATTGTGTATTAATTGTTTATTGGAATGTTTAATAAAATGAGATCACATTGTATGGAGATACCGCAATAATACGGTTACAGTTGAAATATTTTTCTAATAAGTGAGTTTATATTTTTTCTAATAAGTGATGAAACTAAGCCTTTCACATAAAAGTTGTGATACTTTAAAAGTTCTTTTTATCGATTTACGCTTGTTTTCTCTTTTATGAAATAAATTTTCAGCAATTTGGATCGAACCTATTTTTCTGTTATTTTCTTACTTTACTAGTTTTAATTACATTATTGCAGATACATTCAAAGTTAAAACAGCAAAAATACCCGAAATGTACTTTACTAGAAAATCGTACACCAGATTTAGAAGCTACGAAATCTCCAACACCATGCATACTGCCAATGCAGCATGAAGAACTAATGTGGTTATTATAGAAGTCTCCATTAATAACTGGGATAACGAACCCCAGTTGAGGCTATAGCTGCAGTGTAGAAGCTAAAGACTACAGTATTAATTTAGCAGTATATTGTTACGATATACCTTACAAGGAGAAGATTATTTTCAGGGTGAAATGTTTATCTCTGGAGGGTATTGCATTAAAAAATATACGCGTTGGGTCTGCAGACTAACCATAATTATTGAAACGTGACCTCATATTATCGGCCAAGACTACTTATTGGACATCGAATTGATACAGAATACCGAATAATATATTAGTTTGAATAATAGATGAGTTGATTTGCGATAAACAAAAATTGCAGTACCTTATATAAATGGAGGAGAACACACAACATGAATTTGAACACATGCGTTCCATCTTCAGAACCTTCACTAATATAGTCGTTCAGAAAGTAATTTCACCCAGAGTAATAAAGGCATATATTGGGTTAGTTTCAAATTACAATTAATTAATTAATAAATATATTTCAACTAAACGAAGGAAAATAAATGCTAGAAGAAGAAGAAATAAAAACGGAAAAAATGCCAGTTAGTCTGGTTATTTTTGAGGGAGTAGCAGTAGAAACAAAAACATAACTTCAGTACGAAAAAGGCACGTGCTATTGATCCCATCCTAGGTAAAATCTTAAAATAGCTCCTAGATTAGAATCTTAAAATAGCTTCATTCAGATCGTAATACTTATCAAACCTATGGATGACCAACGTAATAATAATTTAAAAACCAGAGAAATTCAATATGAACTAAGGTCGTACAGATCAATATATTTTCTCCCAGTGGTATTCAAATTATACCAAAATCTACTATAAAAAGGCTCAAACCAATAATCGAGGAAAGAAATCTAATTCCAATACAATAAATTTGAATTCAGAAGAAGCCGTACGACCATTAATTAGTTACATTGGAACACTAATATCATCAAAACATTATTAGAAGGAAAAAAGTATGTATCACCATCTTCCTTGATGTAACAAAGCCTTTGGCAAAGTATGGGCACCAAGGTCTCATCCAAAAACTTTACAATTGCACCCCTTAACCCTATTTCATACTACTTAAATCTAACATATCAAACAGATGCTTCAGAATAAGAATAAATAGAAGATAATCTAATCTGAGACAAATTAAATGAAACGAAAAAAATGATGCCCAGATCACCTACGAAGTACTGTGAAATATAATACTTGATGTGAAATAATAGAAACTTGGAATTAAATACAAGGAAAAGTAATGGCTACTAACACGGGAATTCAAACCCTCGATCCACAACAAGAAATCTGTACGGCCAGATTCTCAGACCTGCGTGGAGTTACGGTCAAATTGCCTGACTTGTGTCCAGAAAACACTATACTTAATAAATAATTCAAAGATTTCAAAACCAAATCCTAAGAAACTTCTTAGATGCACCACGGTATTCAATTGACAGTGACGTACACAAAAACTTAGAAAATGACACTTTAAGACAGACGATGAAACTATGAAAAATTACTCTATCACTATGTAAACATCGAGGTTCTCCAGCTCCTGGATTACACAACCCATACATGATCTGTTACTCAAATCTCATGGGTGAGTGAAGTGAAGTAATAAATTCACAAATAATATCACACTGTAGTAGTGTACATGATAAAATAGTATATAAGGATGTGACAAAGCTAATAGAAATCTTAGGAATATTACTGGACAAGTCTTTAGGCTAGGACACCGCATATTTAATTGGGTTAAAAACAAATTATTCAAATTAGGATTTAAAAAAATCTACACTTTGCTAAATTGGGTTATGTGTTTGTTAAGATAATGAAAAACTCAGGAAAAATTACACCCATCATAAGCGTCAAAAATAGACTACATCATTTTAGAATACCCTATATAAAGACACAATTCATATCTGTGTATGGCAAAATATGAGAAAAGAAATGAAAAAATTGAAGGTGTATGTATGGGGAATATGAGTGGAGCATATTTTTTATGCGTCCCATCATATTTGATGGGATAATATAACATTAGATCTTTCTTTTAAAATAAAACTTATGACTTATTATTCATTTTTAATTTTTAAGTCCCGTTTGAGGAAGCTACAAAATGACGTTTAGCATTTGCTTTAAAACTGTTTTGGCTAAATCAACAATTTCCAGAATTGGCAACTATTGAAATTTACTTCGTAAATATTCCGGTCCGCACTTGACTGTTTTCCTTTATTTTTATTTGGAAAGAACTTCTTTACATTTTTTTATGTTGACTTTTTTTTCAGGAGTCTACAATTTGATAGTCATTGAGTAGGTTGATAATCCAAATGCTTAGCTCTGGAAGCTCAGTGTGAATCTCAATTTTTAGCGAGAAATGTTGGCGTTTATATAGAACACATATTGACAGTACATTTTTCTGATTCAAGAGTGCCGACTGGCATTACTGCGTTAATATATTGAATACAAAATAATTACTTCATGTATTAAAATGCTAGCTGAATAATATATCTGTGTGTATTAAAAATAAACGGTTAACGACATTTCCTAATAGAAATTCTTTAAAACTATAAAATGAGTATAGTAAAATAAAATTAACAATAGGCCTAAGAAAAAGGTTGAAAAGTTTTGTCAGATGCCAGTCAAGGAATCTAAGATCTTATATAAAAAAAATTATTTTTCTTTGAAAAATTTTGCAAAAAGTGTTTCAGCATATCAGGAGTACTTCAAAGTAAAGGTCTATGCAAATTTTCATTTCTTTTCCTTTTCATTCCGAGGTTTAATATTTATTCAGTTGTACTAAAATATAACATAAAAAATAAATGAAGTGTGTGTGCACTTACGTGTGTGTGAATTACGTGTATGTGAGAGAATGTTAGTGCGTGTACGTGTATGTATAAGAGCGTATATGCTTTCTGTATGCTTTCGTGTGTCTTTTGTATATAATACGATCAATTATGATTTTTAAAATATGCCTATTAAAATTAACCTTTACCAGAATAAAAACTTGTTAAGTACGAGAAGAACGCGCACCACGAAGGTTTTATACAAACTTAGACATATTTGAACATTTAAGGGTAGACGTTATTTTCTATTAAAACATTTAGGTGGGTTTCAGTCAACTGTATCTCTTCTT
The DNA here is from genome assembly GCA_039881145.1 of Druceiella hillmani. Classification (NCBI taxonomy): domain Eukaryota; kingdom Metazoa; phylum Arthropoda; class Insecta; order Lepidoptera; family Hepialidae; genus Druceiella; species Druceiella hillmani. The sequence goes on from JAYKKI010000121.1 coordinate 4,806,509, forward strand.
ATTTTAGGATCCATAACTTGACGTGTAATTACTTAACTTAAATATTTTAATAATTATTCAGTTCAGTCCAGTAAAAACAGCACATTAAAATATGTTTTTCATCAAAACTGCAGGTATCATTTGAATTATTGCGGCATACCGAACATATTTACAAAAAGTGTATTTCTCTAAATTCTCCCACTTGGGTGGAAGTTTTCATTACACCGCGTAAGCCTTCACTACTTCACTATAACTTCACCATATGACTAGGTCTTCTAAAGTTAAGAAATATATAAATAATAATTTCGAATAATACGTTTTTCTATGACCTTTTTATAGAACCAACTACATATCATAAGTTGATAAACTAATATAATTTCTCTTCATTTTATTATACACACACGCACACATGTATATATATATTTATATATATATATATACACACACACACACACACACACATATATATATATAAATATATATATATATATATATATATATATATATATATATGTATATATATATTAAAAGGTTTCTATTGTGGCTACAAAATGTCAAAATGACAGTCAGGTGTAAGTGGAACGCCCCTCCGTAGCATTATTTAATATTACCATAAATGTTACTGAGGAGTTTTTTGAAATAGATGAGAAATTAAAATGTTAAAACCACATTACAATCCCATGTCGATTAAAAATACATTTTTCCACCAACTGTGTCGTGAGATCTTATTTCGTACCAAAGTAGAACATTTTTATTTAACGGAAAGTACCCTCAGTAGTTTTTATGAGCGAGTCAATATCAACGTCTGTGATGATTCTCGCATCTTTTTATTGGCTTGAATTAGGAACTTGATTTTTTTCTTAACTCTCTTCAGATTCTACACGCTTCTTAAAGTGCACATACGGGCGTAAGTACGTATCTACATGCACACACAAACTGCGATCTTACTCATCGACTTTTCCCTTGATATTGCCCTTCTTTGTTTACTTTCATTGACGTTCTCCCGGATGCTAGCGCAACACTCTCATCATTGTGATGAAAATATAAATCAATCAATAAAACGTTAATAAGATATTCAATCTTGAGTTTTCCGGTACATCATGTTTCAGTTAGTGTTCCCAGTGTGACCAGATGTTTACTACATGACTATGTAATATAATATGATAAACGAACATTTTGCAGTTCACTGTATCACTCGGGTAGCAAATATTGCCTCCAACTATTCAGTAAAACAACTATAAAAAAATCGTGATATCAAAATGGCTTCAATCCGTTGATAAAATGTTGTCAAAAATGGAGGATAAGCAGGTCTTAGCACTCATTATGTAAGTAATAATTATTTGCCTTTTACATGATTCGTAAAACAAATAAAATGTTCAATTTGTAATTTGTGTAATCTTTTTCAACTTTTGACCTTTTTAGCTTAGTGCCAGATGAATGGTTCAGTCAGGAAATCAAAAATGGAGGATAAGCAGGTCTTAGCACTCATTATGTAAGTAATAATTATTTGCCTTTTACATGATTCGTAAAACAAATAAAATGTTCAATTTGTAATTTGTGTAATCTTTTTCAACTTTTGACCTTTTTAGCTTAGTGCCAGATGAATGGTTCAGTCAGGAAATCTACTTACAGTCTTCATTCCTCAATAATGTTTTTTAACAAATAATTTCTATATAAATGTTTGAAATGCACTTAACATTAGAAATACACCATCCATAAATACTTTCAAATATCATTTCAAACATGATATTTATCTTAACTTCACTCACGTGACTAATTTTTCATTCTATTTCCTGCACATTTCTTTAGCTAATTAAAATATTTTGCAATTTATTTCCATGAAACTTATTTGAATTTTTTTGTTGTCGGTGACTGATCGATATTATTTTCAAAAATAATATTAATAAAAAAATTCAGTTACAAGTATACCTACTTGTAAGTTTCAATAAAAACGCAATAAACAAAGAAAACAATAGATAAGAAACAAAACATACATAATTTTTTTTACTACAAAATATAAAGTATTCAATAAAAAATTATTTTCAAAATTTGGTGTGATAATAAAAAATATGAGACCATCACTATCTTTTATGTCCTTATAATTGAAACTGTGGAATATAAATGCATCAAAAGAGGGAACATTCTTTTGAATGATTATTTCCACAGAAAACAAATACGGTGCCACTGGTCTAATACAAGCGCAATTTCCTTTTATTAATCGCATCTTGAATCTTATTTCGTTTGAAGATATTTACCAAAGGAAATCTTTGAAATGCATATTTTTTTAATAAAAAACAATAGCTCGAGTGAATGTCATAGCCGTAGGTGGCAAGAAAAATAAAATGAGGGATTTTTATTAAATTCATTCGAAATTTTAAGAATGCTGGTAGACACACCGGATATAGGTTCAAAAGGTTCTAAATATTTTTTTTATTTTTATTTTTTGATACATTTGCGCCTATGCAAATAAGTAAATATTTTTCTGCTATATTTTGACGGCACATTTCTCTTCTTTCTACTAGGTACTTTTTTTGCTTCAATTATCTTCATATATTTTTTTACATATAAGCTTATATTTTACAGTTCCCTCATAATTATAATTTTTAAATATGTACCAACTAAATACAACCATATATTACTTTATACCATGTTTGGCCTTCTATTTATTCTCGTTTCCGGAATTTTCTTTAGTAAATATATTCTATGATTCTTCTATCACACTCTTATCGGTTAGAAAGTCGTAGAAAACATTTTATTATCACAATGTTTCTGAGAGACATAAGAGAGAAGACATAAAGTAAAATTTATTACATGAATCAACTTTTTTATATAAAATCCCCTTGTACATATCGCATTCGATATACTACGGCACATTATTGGTCCTTTCATTTATTCCTTCAAATAAAACGAATGGAGACAGCGACAGAAAAAAGTTCTCTCAAAATCATCAAGTAACTTTTTAGCCAGAATCTACTTCGAAAACTTTCTCATCCCATCGAATTTTTGATTGAGAAATTAGACATTGCTACATCTGTGGTTTCAACCTAAAAATGTAGCAAATTTTAAGTTAAAAGTTATAACTTTTTTACATTTAAAGAAAGGTTTAAAATAAAAAAAAAATTAACAAAAGAGTCAAGAATGTTTATGTTTTCGAAAATTATATAAAATTTTCAAATTACCATCGTCTTGATCAATACAGATACAGAATCGCAAGGAACAATTATCCTTTAAACGTGTTAATCCCGTTGTGTCTTTTAAGTTATTTCCTCGAATACACCCGCCTTTCCTTTCAGTTCACACGTCAAATTAATCTTCGAAAAAAGTTCCATACAAAAGTGGCTGTAGACGACAATTCTTTATAACTATACACTACTTTTCTCAATGATTCTTATTTCTGTACCGGAAAAATATTTCCAATGATTACTGCCTTATTTCTAAATTTAGGTAGAACGAAACATTTACGGAAGGAAATTTTTCACTTATTCTCAGATATTATATATTTTGCTTTCTTTGTTACCAATTAGGGCCAAATAAATATCGTCGACAACAGAAATAATTCGTTCAATTTTTCACGATGACACCATCGTATCGTGTGACGTCATAAGCTACAGGAGGCAAAGCGCAAGAAGTGTTTAATTTTAAATTAAAAGCATCATAATTCATATATTATTAAAGAAATTTATAAATAGCTTTATATCTTATTTCAGTGTTTCTAAGAATCTAATTAAGAACACATTAAAAAATAGGGAATATCCTAACTCTTCTTTGAAAATTAGAGAGCTGATGGCAACCGTTATACCCATATTTTGTTTTCATATTTTTTATTTTTTTTATATTACTTATTAGATAGAAAGGGATAAAATGGTGGTGTCTTTTAAAAACAATATTCTAGTTAAAATATTAGAAAGAGCTAAGTTTAATAGAGTGACGTGAATATATAAATTCGTGTTTACGATTATTTATCAGTCTGACGATAGCGTCATAACATAAAAACTTAACATAAAAATAATACTTAACATTAAAAATGTATATGATTTGATGGATGATGTTAAGCATACCGGCAGTGAAAACTAACATAAAAAATTATTAGGAAAAAGACGGGATGGAAAGAAAACGTGCGTAGTCTCGAAAAGTACGTAAGGAAATGAAAAACATATACATGAGCATGAGCTGAAATAGGACAAAAGAACGGAAAAATAAGAGAATAAAAAGGCTAGAGGTTGCAGAAAGTAAAGTTTTTCAGAACAACGTCTAAATTATTTAATAATGAGGAATGTAAGGTGTATACATAATTTTTGTTTAATACAAGGAATTTAGTTAATTTACTGTTTCAGAGCTCGTTCAATATATTATTTATCGTCAAATATAAATGAATACTTTGAATTACAAGAATGAGCAATTTTTGGATTTTAGTTGAAGGATTTGAGCAGATAAATATTTGAACCTGCTGTTGAGACAATTTAGACTTTGTTGAGTTATTTCATATCTGGAAGAAGAATGTAAATTATTTCGATAATAAATCTTTGATCACTTAAGGTTTCTGTTTAGAAACCTTATGATATCTTTTCACAAAGTTCCAATTTATTTAAACAATTTTTGGAGTAGTTCAGAGAAAAATCAGGCAACTTTGAAATAGTTAGAGGAGTATATTCTGCTGAAAATGGGACCCTAACGTAGTATATTTGATAATGGCTTGTTAACAACAGTAGTTTTTATGCTATTTTTAACTTTTGATATTGTAAAATTTTCGTTACAATTATTTATTTGATAAACATAAAAAATACATTATGTGCTCTTTTGATTTTGCCACCGTAAAAACGCTTTTCATAATGAATAAACATAGTAATTACAAAGAAAAATTATATATTTACTGATGTAAAAATACAATTTTTATTTATCAAATCAATTAGTCATTGTCATTCAGTTTGCGATAAAAAACTGAATAAATTGTTGTCAAACTGTTATCGTTTTTATCAAAACTATTGTGGCAAATGTTTTGCATAACCACAAGGTGTTAATAACGATCACTACAAGGGGAAAACTTTGTATAAGCGGAAGGTAATAAGAGGTTTAAGATGTCGTTCAATAACCAATATTATTTATGAATTTTTTGTCTCATATTATTTATAAAATTTTTGTCAGTCAATTTCGAAATTTTCGACAAATTATATTTCAAATATTCAATTAAATATTCACGCAAAAATAAGAGGATCTTTACGGTAACAAAGTGGGATGGGCAAGATTACATAACTCTTAAACCTGAAGGTTGTATTAAATTGTATTTTTCTTAACAATGATCGAACAGCAGCATGCGTTAACTAAAATATCCCGGCACAATATTCCGATTTAACAATCTTAAAGGCAAAATATTCAGTCGACGCATATTGAATGAAATAGGATTCGATCAATAAAGTTATATTTAAGTATTTGAATGGAGCTACTCGGTCTCAATGGGCGAAAGTTACGACGTCACTTTACGGTTAATCGCATTGATCGAGTTAGAAATAGATTACGACGCGTCCATTTTAAGAACAAACTATGTTAAGGTAAATAGTAACTTTATTGAAATTATGAAAAATGTTATTATATCAAGTAATTGTGTAAAAATGCAATTGTTGGAAAATATCTAACCGTTGAACGAATTTAGAATGTGGACAAAATGTTTATTGAAAATTAATTAATGCCTACATTTTCTAGAAAGTGTACGGATTTTTAAAATGATATAGTATGCCAAACTTGTAATTAAAAATTTATGAAATAATAAATATAACTGCGGAAATAAATAATTTTTATGATCATCTGGAATTAGAGTCATCAAAATATATGTATATACATATGTCTCAAATACAATATTTTTCATGTGTAATTGTATCGTTTCATGATTTATCAGACTCCAATCGTTTACCATATATTTTTCTTGTGAGTAAGTGACAACTTTAGCTAAAAATGCCAATTTTGGAAATATATTATAATCTAAACTATGATAAAGCAAATTGTGTATTTGCAAACCTTAACCATGGATGAATTCAACCAGTCATCTGATTATTGTAGTAAGCTCAGATATGATATGGCTTCATATGCGCATAATTAAGCACCGTTTCGTTTGAGTCCTGGCACGAGCATCCTTCTTCAGAAACAAAGTAAGCAGCATCACCAAATTCACGATTTCTACGACAAATTTGTAATTTTTGTGTAACAGAGACCTTACTTGGGAATACCGTAAATCTTATTTCATAATTGTGGCATCATTTTACGGACCATAAAAACGTGTAAAAATAACAAAATATTAAATCAATTTGTCGTAAAAATTACGAACGATTCTCCTCGACTTTGATTAGTATTGAGTATGTTTATTTATATGGTTGCCAATATTTTTGGGCATGTTACCTCTGTGATCTTTTGTCAGATAGAGTGATCTTCTAGCACTTGCTATATTTTTTAAGAGAAAGGGAGTTTAATCCTCATTTAGTTTTAACATATTTTGCAAACGTTTTTAATATTTTACAAAAAATGAGGATACTTGTCTTCCGTATTTCATTACCAGAATCTTTGAATTATTGTATTAGAATTCTCAATTCTTATTTCAAATAAAAATCAGTTAAAACTTAAGTTACAACATGTCTTTTTTTAATTGATCTTGAAATTCATAACTCGTTTCTCACTTATTCACATTTCTCCATGTCAATCTAGTAAGAAATTTCAACAGGTCTCCATGAATTTTCAACCATTATATCGAAACATGGTTTTTTAATATCTGATGAAAGTTCATTCATCGATATAATGGATATTAGTACCTAATGTATATTTTTAATAACGACTAATTTTGAGAAATAATTATTCCTTTGCCATTATTTTTTCTGGTACGTGAAAAAATTAGTACGTGAAAGAACTCATCTTTAAAAAAAACTTTTCCCAATCAAGATTTGCGCCAAAAATTACCTTCTGCCATAAAATTGTTAGCCTTTCTCTAAACACGTCACTCTTTTATAGATACTTGTTTACTTTGTGATTTTTCGTAGATATAAAAATAAAATAGTATGCATGAGTGTATACCAAATAAGGTATATTAACTTCTACCCATTAATTTTCCCAAAAAGTGGCACTAAATTTGTCATTACGGTATTAAAATTATTCATAACTAGAACAATCAGTATTGACGAGAGACGAAATTTAAATTACTTCAGTATCTAGAAGTAGAATATCGAGATAGAATCTCCAATGTTAACTTCACTATTATTGCTTTCAACCCATGTGTAAGCGGCAAAGTTGATACGCGGGAGGTACGGAAGTAAACAACATTTCTCGCACGAAACATTTTCAAATGTGCACTAAATAATCGCACATCCTCCACTCTTATAAAACTCATGTTTGTAGTAAACATTGTAAATAGATTTACTAGAAATCTTGCATTGCAAAAATATAATTCATTAAAGCGATTTTTACTACGAGTACTTGTATAAATGGACACTAACTAAAGTCCGCGCGACATGGTCGTTTATTGAAATTCAACGAATGATGTTTGAGAAAAGCACTAAGGGCCCTACTTTAATGATGTTTCAATTAAACGCTAATTAGATGCTTTAATTTCTCAAGTGATCAACAAGAAATAGAGAAATAGTTGTACAAGTCTGTGCATTCATCATGTAGTGGTCAGTTGTGGATTACATAAGAGCAGAGTAAAACACCAGTATTTTGTCAAATTCTCAAAAAAATAGTTTCGAAAACTTAGATTTTGATATTACTTTTTAGTCAGTTTGTGAGTAGTATTTTAATTTTATTAAAATACGTGATATATTTTATTACAATACTGCAATAATGAAATACACTTTTATTTATTTCTAATATATACTCGTTACCAGCTGAAAATTAAAATAGTATCTGTTAGGGTATACCTCTAACCTATTTTATATATCAAGCTTCTATAGTTTTTGAAAAATAACAGTCAAATTATTTTGGTATGTTGTAGAATAAAATAATCCATCATAACGCCCTATTTAATGATCATTTAATCATTTCCAAATGTTTAATTTAGTTGAGAGTGAAATTTATTATTCAATTTATACGACATTATTTAGTCAATTCTATTAAAATTATTTGAACAATTAAATACAATTACAAAAATTTAAAATGCAATATTATAAAATGAAAAAAAAAACTATTATTCCATAGACGAAGCTTTAACTTGCTGTGAAAAAATGTGAATTTTTATTGTCAACGTGAAAATAATGTTAAAAATATAATATACGTTTATTGATATTTTTATAAATCATATCACTTTGCGTTAATAAACTCTTTTCGTCTAATAATAATCCTGAATAAAGTACTCGTGGGCAAAAACAACGAAACAAATAAGTTTCTAGGGACTTTTCACAATGTCGAGGAAGTCAGTTAATAATCTTGCAAATATTTGAATAAACGGTTGCCTTATTGTATAATGATCTCAGACTAATGACCTCTGATCTAATGACCTCTGACTTCTAGTAAATATATCATCCACCTGTAAGGAATCGGAGCAAAATATACATCAAATAAACAATTTTAATTAATTCACAAAATTGCAGAAACCAAACGTTACGGAGACGTGATTAGCTTGCGAACGAATTCAATAAATCATGTCATCTTTCCGCCAAGGTTCAATTAGATTACCATAAGGAGATGTGAGCGCGCACGACACAGACGGAAGTGTTTAATATAACGTAAGAGGAGTTGTCTTGAAAATTTGTCAGTACGTCAGCCTTACGACGATAATAGTCACACCTGATTAATTTAAACATGTGAGAGGTCCTTGAAATTAAGACGCAAACTTATTAGCCTGGAAATAAATACATGAATATTGATAACATGAAAAACTTACACTTTCTAACGAAAAATTCTTAGAAATTTATAATACAATAATGTAATTCAGTTAGTTTTTACATTTTAGAGATGTAGTATTCTTGAGCTTATCCTATTATTGACGAATAAATTGATTTTGATAAAGGCATAATTAAGCCAAATTTGATTTTTATCAAATTAAACACATCACAAACAATTATTTCAATAACATTTACTTTCGAGGAAATTTCGTACAAGATTATTTTCATGTATTTTCATCAGGTTTTTTGTGACAGAAAATTTCAATCTATTTGTTCTCGACTAAAAATATCAATAACTTTATGGGGAAAGATTTAATAAATAACGAAAGATGTCTAGTTTTATAAAAAAAAACGTAATTGTCACATTTTCATAAATCTAACTTTCAAAAGTTATATAAATCTGACTTTGTAAAGACATAGCTAGACGCATCACTTCACGATGTTGTAATACCAACAAATTTAAAAATCGTAATTTAAAATCAATAATTACATGCGGTGGTAGCAGTAAACCTTGCATTTAATTTAGTCGTGTTCTGTAAAGAGTATTGGAGAAAAAAACACGGAAGGACATCTCATAAAATTTCACAAACATTTTTACCATTCGAATCCGTTAAGATGCTCAGTTTTCTACAGATTTTTGCACCGGAAACATATGGATGTGTGCACGTCGATTTGTTAAAAAAATCAATTTTCTAATTCATTCTTATAATGAATGGTTAAACTTTGGGACTCACAACCCGTACGTACATTTTTACCTTCTCACTTAATGGCAATCTTCTAGTTGAAACAGTCAGGGAAATTAATGCAAGGATGCACGATAGCTATGTAAGACTCCGATATTGCTGGCTAGAGCTATTAATTATATTTATTTAATTACACAAATATTATGCAATTATCCATTCCCGAAAAGGATGTTCTCGTTGTTACTTTAATTTTAGGATAATTTACATTATATCTTTAAAGTTAACAGATAGCTGATTATGTTAAATTCGTAAGAAATCTCAATATTGATTATTCAGAACACATATTGTTACAATCTTAAAGAAATATTATTTTTGACTCGGAAAAATAATTGTTCTTTTCAATAAAAACTTATTTTTCTGCATTAAGTTATATGTGTTCTATAGTTAACAGTCAATAAACCATTGTATCAGAAAACTCGGTCACACCATCGTTTAACCATTTTCAATGGCGAATAATCGGTCATGCATTCTAAAGTAATTACCTGAAAGTCAGTGCGACGTGGTCGAAAATCTTCTTGTTCTCGAGAAATTCGGGGTCGACGTGGCCGCGCGCCACCGTTAAGTCACGAGAGCTCAGATATAGCATCAGTTTGTGGTTAGAATACTTTTAGAATACCCTATAATAACAAATTATATGGTCACTTCTTAAATACATCTTAATATGCACACCGTGACGCTTGCATTTATTTGCAGTGATCTTCATAACATGAAAACATGAGGGATTATCTGCCGTATCCATTATAATAGAAAAATCAATTCACAACCTTAATTATGTTCTAAAACAAAACTATTATTCATTTGAGTCTAAAAAAAAATATTCTTCAAGTTCATTTGCTTTACGTGCTACAGCACCCACATTCTTGTAACAAACAAAAGTGAAATTTGTACTTTTACCAAAACGATGAAAGTATTAGATTTACAATGGAGGGGGGATGTGGAAAGAACAATGTTTTAAAAAAATATTAGTTGATAAGTCTGAATGACATCTAAATATATTTGTATGTACCTATGTACGTAAATACGGACATACGTGGTAAATGTGTTATATTTAATAAGTTTCCTATTACGGAAATTGATTTTAAGTATTGTTACCGAAATATTTAAATATATTTCCTAAAACTGAATAAAAATTGACAGAATTGAACGGAGCAAGCTATCTCTCTTTGAAGCACAAAAACTGTTCATAATTTCATGTTATTCGCATTATTGTATGTATAGTATTAAATATTTTTGTTTATAATGAGAAAAGTGTTTCCGAGGTAGAGACGAAAAACTGAATATTTTCCGTACATAAGAAAGTTACTAGCAGGTCGCGCATATGTTATACATATAGTAAACGGTATCAGTACGCTGAGTATTATACAGAGTAATCCCACATCGTGATGTCTTTATTAAATTAGCTTCGATGGCACTTACGTTGGATGAAAAAGCAGTTCCATTTCATATTTTTAGACGAACGCATCAAGCACATAGCCATCGTAAGCACATTAACAAAATATCAACATTGACAGTGCATGCTAACGTCTGGGCATCCGTTGGAGAATTGAAACTGTAGACCGGACAAAAGCGAAGGAGTTCATGCAATTTATATGCAACTAAATTTTTCTTCAGTCCTGACAGAATCCGGAACGTCACGACAGGGTTTTGATCGGGCATGTGTCGATAGACCTCTAGTAATAATTGGTCATCCGGCTATAGTTTCATAACCGTCATTCATTTTGATGAAATATTTGGCGGACATTTCGTTAGACCGCTCTTTTTTTGTTGTGGTTTCTATCCAAAGAAAACATGAAATTTATAAACTTAAGTTTATTTATTTACAATTATTATCTGTTTATTTTCTTTATTTAAAATTAATGTTTCATGTTTTTCACCTTTTCTACTCCTTGCTACAATGCTGTCATTTAATTTTTTTTATTCTCGGCATTTTCTCAATCATAATCATAATTAAAGGATTTATCATCATAAAGATAATCCTATGAAGAAATAAACTAAGAAAAAGATATCCAATTGCCAGTTTCATCTATATTCCTTTTGTTTCTATAATGAATTTTTCAAAACCCAATAAAATGTCACAACTTTTGAGTGTGGCGTCGTATCGCTTTGATGGTGCCACGGGGCGAGGCCAGGTTTATGGTGTACTGTGCAGTATTCCTTAATAATTTACTGAGACTCTCTATTGTATTCGTATTAGTTCATATTTAACGTGTTTGTCAGATATAACTTGATCTAAAAAATGATATTACTAATAGTTAGAATTTACTACTATTAAATCGCGCTATCGAAGTGTATGTTAAGTTTTAAAAAATATTTATATGTCAAGGTTTGTTTCTACGATTACGTAATAATAAAGATGTGGGCGTATCGAAATTTGATTATTTTTTGGTTAACATTTTGTGAAGCGTTTTTGGAAACTTAAAATTAATTTATATTTAATAAGCCCAAGCTTTTTGCAAGTTAAAAATATCAACTCACACTAAATTTTTTCTAGACCCGAACAAAAAAATTACAACTTTTTATAATAAATGTTTGCTATATTTTGATTATAGTGTCGGGTCATTCAATTTAAAAGTTTAAAAAAAATTATAATGTTTTTTTGGGATAATTTTTACGCAAAATCTAAAATTTATATAGTGGCTTAACTGCATTAAATAGTAATAATTAGTTTCCTGCACTTGCCTATATTTAGTTTTTTTAGATGCAAGTTAAAATAAGTTTAAACTTTTTCGTTTCGGTCGCATTATATTTTAAAATGAAAGTCGTTTTTTAAATAATGTTTTTGTAAAATTAAAAGACTAAATATGCTATTGTTAGAATGTCCTATTCAAGCGTTTTTTTTCAGCGGTATTTATATCAATGTCCAATCTCTAAAGTTAAGTAACATTGTACGAGTTCTGCACTGGAATAGGTCAATGAATAAAAAATCAGGTAAAAATATTTAAGAGCCGTAATGACAATTGTAGAAAAACAGAGTATGAGTAGAGCAAGCTGTATTGAAAGTATATAAGTAACCCTTATAGATTCCGTATACACTTGGGCAGTTATGAATATTTAAGGTTACGTAATATTGCTATTGAACCATTCATAAACATTAATATTATTTCTTTCCCCTGTAAATATGTTGCCTAACATTTCTTTCAAAATCGTAAAAATATCGTTAATTTTTAAAAAACTGCGACTGAGAATCAATGCTGTAAGTTTATAATTTTCGAGTAAATTTTAGGTAAATTCTTATTAGCGATGCTTTTTATTAATTTTGACTTATTCGTCTCATTTCTTTATGACTGATTCGAAAGTTGGAATTTGCAAGAAGTTATTCGTGGACATTTTCAGCAAAATCAATGGATCCACCTTAAATAACCAAAAAAATATTTTTAAAATCCCTATAAATGCAACTGAAACCAATGCACCGAATGTCTATATCGCTATGAAATTCCAGTTTATACTTTCAAACATTTCTTAGATAATCGATTCTAACAGATACACAGATAAACAAATAAACATATGAATGATCTTATTATGGTATCGTTTTTTACCTTTTGAGACTCGAAACCATAAAAAAAAGTAAACCTCCTCTTCTGCGGTTATTATAAAACTAGAATCATTTCCGGCCTTTCTTCGGTCTTGAAAATTACCATAATTGAATAAATATCATAAACTGTATTAAGATTTCAACTGATATTTACGGGAAAATGATTCATGTCTGAATGAATATCACATTTTATTCAACACAATTACAAGCTCACAATTACACTTTGTTAGTCAGGATAAATGATTGATGAAATAAATAAATTCTTGACATATGTTACGCACTGAATATAGACAATGCTTTTTATGCATAGAATTACAATCAATCAATTTGATATATAGTTTTGATGAAGACCAAAAATTTATTTCGAAAAGATTTTTCAACCTAACCGAGTTCGGTTAAGCTAAAGACAAACCTTTAACAAGATCAATATATAGAAATAGTTAAACATATAATAATATTGAAGAATCGCAAATATGCTAGCGGTTAAAAAATACCGTGAAGTATAATGTAACTCTGGACATAAAACATGCCACAATCAATCCCAATTGGTTATCACAATAACGGGGAAAACAAAGTGATAAGTACTACGAGATAAACATTTCCAGAAATATAACTATAAACTGTAATTAAGTTAATATATTAATAAATTTTACGGAACAAGCGAATAGAGGTAAAAACTGATTAACGTCAAGCTTTTAAGGATATCTAGAAGATCTCGTAAGATATATTTAAATCAACTTTGTGTAGGGTTAAAAGAAAAAAAATCGTCTGCAATATGAAGGCCAGATACGATTGAATAAAATATTGTAAAATTTGGCAGTATTATATCTTATTATTTGCGAAAGATAAAATTAAAATAGGCTTTTAGGTTAAAATTTTTTACAAATTATCTTTTATTTTTTCACTTTTATTTGGAACAAAATGTATAGATAAAAAAATTAAGTCGATGATTTCCTGAAGAAATAATAAATTGAAAAACACGCGTGATAATTTATCATAAATATACTATGATTAAAATACTTTGTAGGGCAATGCCATTGCTAGGATAATAAACAGACTACACCTATTATGGCTGCTAATTTTGATTTCTAAATTTTCCTAGTTTTTTTCTGCTCTCCCAAAAAAAATTTATTAAAGTACCACAACGTAATGTTATAAGACTAAATCAGTAATTATTTACATCGAAATAGATTATGAAATGAAAACGAAAAAATTGGCTACCTCGGATATGGATAAAAATCTCTATATGGATAAAAGTAATTTGCAAATAATTATATAAACAGCTACTATTACATGGCTAGTACTTTGCAAATAATTATATACTTTTAACAAATAGTCATGTTTTTTGTCCACAAGTGTTAAAATATCTATAGAAAAAAGAAAAATATATTATAATGGAGTAATTTGTTTTAATAACACTTTTAATATCGAATATTTTAATTCCCGACCTGCAGCATCCCGATATTTCTCTATTTTTGAAATATGTAATCATTATTGCTTTAAAAATGATTATGGCTAATTTTGTATCAGAACACGTGACGGTTCCTAATAAACATCGTCTTTTGTGACCATTTCGACGAAAATAATCAGATTTTAGTTTTATAATATTCGGAATTCTATAATAAATTTCATAATATTATAATTTGAAAAAACCTTGACTGTTGCTTATAACTAGATAAAGCCTTATACAGACTTGTCACTTTATAGCTTATGAAGTAAAATTTAAGTAGTAAAGCTTTTAAAGTATCCTTATAACATGAATTACTATTTTATCTTGTAATATGGATTATCGTTCTTTAATTTTTTTACCAGTTTTTTAAGATCGGTCAATGTTAAATAATGTAAACAATGAAGTATATATATACATATATATATATATATATATATATATATATATATATGTGCATTTCTAAATGAGAACAAAATTATTGGAAGCCCTTAAATCAAAATTGTTTTCTAAAAATTATAATTACAATCCCGTACATAGCTGTTGTCATATTGCAACTATTATATTTTTAAAACTTCATCATCTAATTATAAATTTAATGGATTCCTAAATACTTTTTTATTAATGTAATGTCTTTAAAACGGTATAACATTTACCTTCCGATAGACAAGAGGACCATGTATTAAAATATATGGCATATTTTGAATGATTGCAACAAATTTGAAGTAAAATAACAAAATAGAAAATATTATATGAAGAATACATCAGCGTGTGTAAATTAACAGAAAACATTGTACTTACAAGGAAAAAGGAATAAAAAATTATTAAAATTTAAATACAACCCAGCCCTGATTTATGTTACAACTTGAAATCATTTCAAATAAAAGGTATTTATGGAAAGGGTATTGGGTACGTATTTGGAAATAAGTGGGAACAAAAGGTGTCGAAATTGAAGTTTAAACAAATCTTACGCTGTAAATCTGTATCTAAGATAATTTGGGTTATGAGGATATTTAAGTCTTTAAAAATAAAAGAAAGAATATGTTGATTGTGCAGGTTGCCTGTCTCTAACCAGGTGCTATCTGTAGCTATAAAGAAACATGGTCACATTCCCTTAAAAAAAAAGAAGAAAAGTGTGGTGAAAAACATTAAAATTTGTATAGTGTATTTCAGTGAACAACCAAATTAATTTAAAAAGGGTTGTGAGATTTTATATTAATCAAGTAAAAACGCAAAGATTGATTTACACCAACACATTAATCACACCGACACATTTATCACTAACGGTCGTAACTACTGCTGTCACCGTATACGGAGAACATTTTTAATATTTCCAATACAGTTACAATTGACATAACTTGCGCATACTAAATCAGTGGAATGGTATTAGATCTAAAAAGTGATATTAATCGGTTTCACGATGAGTAAATCCATCCATCTTTTTGGAAGTACCAGGAATGCCTTTAACTGAAAATTGGATCTCCGATCATATTACTCAGAAATCTTATCTCACCAAAATTATGTAATGGAACAAGGATAATCGTCAAACAGCTATCGTATAACCATCGAAGCCGAACTTATGACTGGAAAAGATAAATGACATACAGAATTTATCCCAGAATACCACTGATCTCTATTGAACTGCCATTTCAATTTAAAAGACAGCAATTTTCAATCAAATTAGTCTATAGTTTTACAATTAACAAAGCGCAAGGACAAACTTTAAGACATTGCGACATCAATCTAAAAAAATCCTGCTTTTCTCACAGTCGATTATACTAGCTTGCTCTCGAGTAGCAAATTTGACAAATTGGTATGTGTAATATATATATAAATATATATATATATATATATATATATATGTATGTGTATGTGTATGTGTATGTGTATGTGTATGTG